>VWZS01001936.1:0-59751 GCA_013397075.1 Rhabdornis inornatus | reverse complement strand
AAAAAGAAAATTGTGAAAGCCAGTAGAGGCTGGGGAAAGGCAGGCAGGCAGGCTGCAGTGTTTTGTTTGTGACCCCGGGTGTGTCCTTGCAGAGAGGAATGGCTGGCACCTTCTGCCGTCTCCTGGCTGGGCGCGCAGCCCCCGCCCTGTTCGCCGCCGCGGGCACGGGGGTGCTGGCCACGGGCTACCTGCTGGGCCAGCACAACGTCAGCGCCGCCGTGCAGGAGAAGAGGAAACTCTTCCCGCCCAGGTAAGCGCGGGGCTGCGAGGTGATGCCCTGGCAGCAGCAATTCCCCATCCTCGGGGTGTGCGACCGCCGCGTCTCTGCCAAAATCTCCAGTCCCGCGGGCTGCGAGGGACCTGGTGGTGCCTTGGAGGGGTGTCCTGGTCTAGGGCAAATTTGGGAGGAAACCTCTGAATGGGGTCACCCTGGGAAAGAGATTCAAGCAGCCCCAACCCCAGTGGGTTCGGGGAAAAAGATTCCCTCGGAGAAAGTCACCCCAAGACAGTTGGGTACCTGGAACAGAGTCTAGACAGAGTGAAAAGAATAAAGTGGGTGTTTATTAAAGGCCTTCAATAGATACACCTTGGGCTGTCAAAGCCTCCCAGGGGCTGCACCCAGGATGGACAATGGTCATGAGTTTTTCCACACAATTATAAATTTGGTCCATTCACACATCAGGGGTTAATTGTCCAATTACAGCTTCAGCTAATGAAGCCGTTTACCCCCAGTTTTCCCCTCCAAATCACTTTCGTTTATACTTACGAAGAGGGCATGCTCAGCACCAGAGCCTTCCTTCCCTCCCGAAACGCACGGCAGCACACGAACCGAGAACAACCAACACTTTTAGCCTCACAACCCCCCCGGGACGATGCCCAGGGCACACCACGGTGACGGACACCGTGCTGAAGGCTGGGGCTCCTCTCCCCGCAGCGCTGACTACCCCGACCTGCGCAAGCACAACAACTGCATGGCCGAGTGCCTGACCCCGGGCATCTACTCCCGCCTCCGGGACAAGATGACCCCCAACGGCTACACCCTGGACCAGTGCATCCAGACCGGGGTGGACAACCCCGGCCACCCCTTCATCAAGACGGTGGGCATGGTGGCTGGGGACGAGGAGTCCTACGAGGTGAGAGCATGCCCGGGGATTGTGCTGGGTTTTAGGGCTCCAAAGCTGTTTAGTTGCCGTGAAGTTGTTTATTCTAAAGGCACATCAGTCGCAAAAAATAGAGTCCAAGGCTATAAAGTCTGTGTTAAAGCATTTCTGGCATAGAGTCCTGATTAGAAGCAAAAGCTGCAGCCTAGCACAGAGTCCTGAGCAAAGGCAGAAGCTCCCTGGTCTTTTCTTCTTTGGTTCTTTTGGTTCTTTTCTTCTTTTCTTCTTCTCTTCCTCTTCTTCCTCTTATTCTTCTTCATGTGGTGGTAGTGATGACGATGATGGTGGAAGAAGAGAGAGAGAGCGAGAGAGGTCTCCCTCCAATACATAGATTCTTATTTGCAAATTACCCAGTGAGCTAAAAACACAAATCTGAAGCATTTCTTCTGAACCTATTAGAATTCCAGTTTTTTAATTTAATACAAAAGTTTATGTATAATCTGCGCATATAGCCTATCTGTTCTATTTGAAAAATGTAAGCACTATTCTTACTATATTTTTATTATGTCTAGAACTATGTTTTTGAGCTCTCACCACAGCTTGTTTTTGAAACTTGTTTTTTACACCAGATTCTAAGGCTTTTGCTTTTTAAGGCACTTAAAACATATTCTTACTTACTTACTTACTTAAAACTTAAGCTTACACCACTATTTCATGTCTGAGCGGCTTGATATAATCCATCTATAACTATAATCCATCCAAAGGTTTTAATTCAAACTCTGCACTCTGATCTCTCTCTGAGGAACTCAGGCCTCTATTCCACACACTCCAGCAGTGGTGTCATTCCCATCAGATGAAGGCAGGCTCCCAGTAGGATGTTCCTAAGACAATTTGTGTCCCATGGGGTGCACTGGGGGCAGGCTGATGTTTTCCGTGCTTTCCCACGTTAGGAAAAGCAGGAACTTGTGATATCACCACAGGTGCCCCCTCTGCTGCAGCTGAAGGTAATAAAATTAAAAACCTGCCTCCAGCAGCTGCCCTCCTTCCTGCCACTAAACCTAGTTTATGGAAAGACCATCCAACTCTGAGGCACATCAAATGAACCTAAGGTGGAAATCACATTGTGAGGCAGCAGAGGCGAAGCAGAAATGTTTTCTGGGCAGTGCCAGACACCACCAAGCCACAGCCTTGGGATCATGAGGAAAACTGAGGGCAAGCAGCATTAGGGTGGGAGCTCATTTAGCTCTGCAATGAGGAGAGGAAAATAAAAAAAAGATCTCATTGTTATTGATCCCATAATCTGCTTCCTCCGTGCACCTGCAGTGGTGCCTGTCCTCTGCAGCCTCCCCAGTGTCCCAGAGAGGGTGGCTGGGACATCTGGCACTCCAGGAGGGCCAGCTCCTGGCTTTGGTGTGCCTGTGCCACTGCTGCTCACCTGCAGGGAGCTGTGCTGGGGCTCCTGGGGCACACCTGAGCCAGGTGGCTCTAACCAGGGAAGGCTCAGGGCACTCCTGCTTCACCTAGTGTTGGGAAGGATAAGGGTTTGAGAGGAAGGTCTCACAGGTATGTCTGTGTAACAGAAAGATCTTTGAATGTAGAGTCTGAAGAAGGAATAGAAATGAAAGCAAGTTTTGATATAGAAGAAAAGAATTGCTGAGCCAGTCTGACTGGGTCACTAGAAGGCAAAGAGCAAGTGAGTTGGAAGGGGCTTTTATGGCTTAGAGCAAAGGATAAAGCCACCTCAAACAAAAGATGTCTTTACCAAGCAAAAAGATTTTCACAGGCAGACAAGAAAGCCAATGTTGCAAGTAGAGAAAAGATCTCAGAATTTTCCATCGCAAGAAAACTGAAAAACAACTTCTAACTTAACCTCTAACATACTAACCTTTTGTGATTGGAAAATAGTGACATGAATATGTTAATGTTAGTAGTTATGATAGGCTATAGGTAACAGTAAAGGTATTGATTGGTTGTCATGTTTTAAGATGCTCTGCAATGAAAAGTTTATCATGCATTGTAACCAGAACTAGAGAGGCTTCAGACAAACCCACAGCTGTGGCTGACAGGCTGTGGGCTGGGCTCTTGTCACCCACGACCCGTGAATTTCTGAGTCATTTGGATACAATAAACAGCATTTTAAAGATCCAACTGGAGCCCCTATCCCTCATTTTGGCTCTCACAACCCAGAACCAAGAAGGAAGTGGCTGGTGGGCTCTGGGGGTGTGTTCACACCCCAAACCCCAGCCCGGTTGTCTGGTCCCTGTCTGTGGTGACTCCAGACTGGAATCTCTGCCCGGAGCTGCTCTGAGGATGTGTTTCTGTTTCTGTGATGCTGCAGACTCTGTCTAGGTTCTCTTGACTCCGCAGGTGTTTGCTGAGATTTTTGACCCTGTCATTAAAGCCAGACACAATGGCTATGACCCACGGACAATGAGGCATCACACGGACCTGGATGCATCCAAGGTAGGACTGAGATAAAACAGGCTGACAAGAAAGGCAACAGTACTTCCATTTTTCTTGATCCAGCTCCGAGACCCAGTATCATGTTTAAGGAAATTGGGATGCTGATGGCAGGGCCCTGTCAGCTGCATCTCTTGTTCTCAGCAGGGAGTCAGTCCCAGACATTTGGGACACAGCCTCACTGGGCACTGTGGGTCTGTTCATGAGCTTACAGACCACAGACTCATCAGAAAATGGGTTGGGTTGGAAGGGACCCCAAAGCCCATCCATTCCCACCCCTGCCATGGCAGGGACACCTCCCACCATCCCAGGCTGCTCCAACCCCAATGTCCAACCTGGCCTTGGGCACTGCCAGGGATCCAGGGGCAGCCACAGCTGCTCTGTACCCATCCCTGGAAGCTTGTCCTTGCCTTCACCCTCTGTAGATTTCCTTTTTTTGTGTCTGAGCTTGTTCAGGAGCTCCTTGCTCATCCACACAGGCCTCCTGATGTTTTTTGTGATGCCCTCTTTCTTGGGATGCATCACTCCTGAGCTTGGAGGAGTTGATCCATGAATGTTACCCAGCATCCTTGGGCCCCTGCTCCCTCCAGGGGTTTATCCCATGGTGCTTGGCCAAGCAGATCCCTGGAGAGGCTGAGGTCTGCTCTCCTGCAGTGCAGTTAGTGATCTGGCACTCACCTGATCGCCACTTTGGAGGGTGACACCTGCTCCTCATCTCCCCTGCCTGCCTTCCCAGGGAGCCTGTGTCCTTCCAGCGCAGCTCCCTGGTCACAGGAGTGTCCCATGGTGGCAGTGAGGGCAGCCCTGCTGGCATGCACACATCTGACCCCTCCTCTTCATCCCCCATGCTACAGTGCTTTGTACAGAGATTTCTCTGATGAAGCCACCTCTTGGTGTGTATGGAATTCCATGGGCTGCAATTCCTCAGAGTGACACGGATCCAAGGCATGGAGTGAAAGCAGGAGCTAAATCCAGTCCCCTCACATACACTAGATCAAACTTTCTGTGCAGCTCAGTATTCCATGGTTCAGCTACAGTGTGGTTTATTTCATTTTCAACTTCCCTCTTCCAAAGGATCTTCCTTACCTGGCCCTCTGCCTGTGCCCATATCCCTATTTCCCAAAAGCCACGTGGGCTCCTTTGTATTTGGGGGCCATGAAGGAGGAGCTGGTTACTCCAACATGTTCATTCAGCCAGAGAAAGTTGTTGTTCCTAACAACAGCTCCTGGTGATGCCTTGGGAGGCTGCCTGGAGCAGAGGCTGGACAGAGTTAAAGGAATAAATTGGGATTTATTAAAAACCCTTCCAAGGATTCACCTTGGGCAGTACAAGAGCCCGGCCATGGCTCCACCCAAGATGGACCCTGGGTCAGGAGTTTCACACTTTGATCACTTTGGGTCCATTTCCACCTTGGGGTTCATTGTCCAATCCCAGCTCCAGGTTCTGCAGTCCCATCCTCCCAGATTCTCTCCTCCATTCGCTGCTGGTTGCACTTTTTGGGGCTGGAGCTGCAGCGCTGTCCTTGGTTGTGGGGCTGGCAAAGGATTGTTTTGTGTGCCTGAGCTGGGAGGAGAGCTTGGAACACTTTGTATGGAGTTCAGAGTCACACACCAATGCAGTGCTGAATCTGGAAAATAGGAAAGATAAAAGTTGAGGCGTTGCAGGTGCCCAAATCTGTCAAAGCGCTCCCGGTACCCTGGCTCTTAGTGACCAGGGATGCTGAGGATGGCGTTCCTGGGCACAGAGCCGCCCCTCTCCGCGCACGGCGGGCTCGGGGCTGTGTGGTAGCCATGCCCTGCCCGCTGTTTGCCCGCAGATCACCCACGGGCAGTTCGACGAGCGCTACGTGCTGTCATCGCGGGTGCGCACGGGGCGCAGCATCCGCGGGCTGAGCCTGCCGCCCGCCTGCAGCCGCGCCGAGCGCAGGGAGGTGGAGAACGTGGTGGTCACCGCCCTGTCCGGCCTGCGGGGCGACCTGTCCGGCAAGTACTACAGCCTGACCAGCATGACCGAGCGGGAGCAGCAGCAGCTCATCGATGTAAGTCGAGCCGGCATCACCGCCACCTTCCCTGGGGAATCCCTGCAGGGGTAACCGCACCACTAACCTGAACTCGATGCTTGCGATGGGATGGCGAGCACCCAGGGTCTGTGTTTCCGCTAGGTACATCACCCTGCAGGGCCGAGGCGTGGATTTATATTTGTGTTTATATTCCAGAGAGCGAGGTCAAATCAAACACACACGGCTGCTGCCGCCTCTCTGGACCAGTAAAGGGTTAAATTCAGGACTTTCCTTGGTCATTTCCTAGACCTAGAAAGATTGATACTTTTTTCATTAGACTGAAAGGCTGATGCTTTCTATACTGCGCCAAAATATTGATATTTTCTATATTGCACTTGAAAGATTGCTACATTCTAAATTACACTGAAAGATTGATACTTTCCATACGACTAACCATTCTAACTGAACAGTATCACACCGAAGTAGTTATTACACCCTATCTGTATTCCATGCTGTGGGGATGGAGGGGCTTTGCTGTGATTTCTCTCCATCAGAATGACACTAATTCTGATTCCCCAAAATTTGGCTGCAATTCCATAAGCGAACACTACGCTAGTTCTAATTTCCCAAAAGTGGCCGTAGCTTATTGCACCCAGGTGACTTTTTTCCCAGTCCTGTCGTTGTGTTTAAGGAGTTGAAGGATCCGGCCCATAACAAAAGTTTTCGTTGTCACACAGATGGAAACACAAGGATTTTCATCATGGATTTTGTCACAGCATGTGACATGCCAAACAAAGCTTGAAATGTGCATTTTAAGTACCCAAAGGAATGGCTGTACCCTCTTAGCTATATTCATGGCACATTATTCCATAACATCAACCAAAGGGGAGCTGATGAAGTAAGGTAACTATTTATAACCCTGGAAACAGGTGTCTGGATTAACCAGGAGTTAAGAATTTATGTAAGGTCAGTAACTTTTTTAATTGAATGTCCCTGGTAATATTTTTATTGACGAGATGTTGATGACCTATTGCAGGTTTTATTTTCAGCAGGAGACAGCTCCTCAGGAAGCAGAGGTTGAAACAGGAGTGTGGAAAATGTAATTAATGTAATTCCTTCATGGTTTAAGGATAAATCCTGTGGGAAGTGGAATAAGGCTTCACTGATTCAGCATTTTATCTCATTTTGTTTGGTTTCATGATGGATAATGCAGATTTACAGAGATCAGACATTGATGTAGTAACCTGAGATCCATCCCTTACCTCACACCACTGCTCACCCCCAGCAGGACCTGGCACCTCTGTGGGATTCCTGCCAGCTTCTAAAAGGCACCATCTGAGCTCAGCAAGATCAAAGTTTATTTCAGTGAGATAAATCACTGCTACTTGAATTGCACTCAGCACAGAAGGCATTTGGTGTTTTGCAGATTCGGGCCATATGCTCGTGAGGAAAACTAGCAGCTCTTTTCTTGCAAAAAGGGGAAATTTTGTTCCAGTTGGAGCAAGCTGAGGAAGGAAATTTTGTGTCCCTTTGAAGAACAAAGAGAACTCGACAACTTTTCTTCCTGCATGGTTGGAGTTCAGGCTGCACCGTGCCCATTACAAAGTATTCAAAGATGAAAGCCTTAGTGAAATGAAGAATATAATAATTATTATTATATTCTTCATTAAGGGAAAAATGAAGTAAAGCACATGAATGTGCCTACCATGTCATATGCCTTCTGGATAGAGTGCCTCACTACTTCTTGTTAAGCCTTAGGTATAGAAAAAAAAGGGAATAAAACCAACAACATTGCCAGCAAAATACTCCCAACATTTGATATGGCAGTATTCAAGGAATAAAGAAATACTAGTTTTTTAACACACACATGAAAATCAATATAAAATACTTACTTTCTTTGGGAGAAAAAAAATCCAAAATGATTAATTTTGAAAAATCTAAAGTGTCAGGCGTGGGGCAAGTTGGTGGCACAGCAAGTGCTACATTTACTAAGTCACAAGTAGCATCTCTGTCAAGGAACATAACAAGCCTGTGATTCCAAAAGGTTGAGATCAGCAATGGTTTAATTCTTACCTTGAGTTCATGCTCAGAATAAATACCTGAATATCCATGCTGGAGAATCATATATTTTCAGAACTAGCACTATTTATTGTTTGGTTTTTGGTTGTATTTTTTTTTTTTCAATCTTTAAGAACTCATTGTCCTCTCCTATGCTGAGATGTGTCTGAATGCTGAGATCTCTGGAGCCAGGTCCTCCAAAGCACCCTTTGGTGGATTTACGCCCCACCTCCCATCCCTAACTGCATTTGGGAAAAACATTTGTGGCAAAACATGTCAGTGAGCATCTGCAAGACTTAAGAGAACCGCCTGGGTAAAGAGATTTTAGTTTGCAGGTAAAGGAACCAGACTGTACTGAGTGATTTGCTTGTGCTCCCACTGCCTTCACCAAAAAAAAAAAAAAAAAAGTTGTGGACAGCGGGGCAGTGCCTCCTGGATAAACTGGAGTTCTGTTCTGTTTCCTCTGTGTCTCTGCCTGCCTTTGGCCCTGCCTGGGTGCCCAGGACCACTTTCTCTTTGACAAGCCAGTGTCCCCCTTGCTGACATGTGCTGGGATGGCCCGTGACTGGCCGGACGCCAGAGGAATCTGGTACGTGGTGTGACCTGCACAGAGTGCTGTGTCCTGCCCAAAGATTGTCTTACAACCCTCCTCGCCTGTGCTAACCCTCTAACAACTCTGGCCCCACACTCACAGCACGCCCAGTTTGCTCTAAAAAGAGAAATGTTTTAATTCCCGGGGATGAAAGCAACCCTTCCCCTCCAAATGAGCTGGGTGAGAAGGAGACAGGGAAGTTCGATTTCCTGCTCTGCTCTAGGTCTGGTTCTACTGCCACAGCAGACTTGATATTGGGCCCAAATACAACATCTGCTGTGGAGATAAAGGGGTAAGATGAGTGCCCAAACCAACAGCAGAGGATGCAGTGCACAGCATCTGCCTTCATCCTGCTGCAGTTGTAGGCATTGCCAGGTGCTTTAGTGCTAAAAAAAACAGGCAAAAAGCATTCTGAGGCATAGTGTGAAACCTTATCACCCACAAAACCCAGTGACCTGCTGGAAAACTGTGAGGATTTTTTTTATTTCAACAATCCTATTAGGTTCCACAAGGTGCAGATTCTTTGGTCCCATTGAAGTCTGAGGAAGAGGAAAAGGATAAAGCTTGAGGCTTTATTTATCCTTCATTCCTTATCTCTACAAACAAGCAGAACTACCAACAGCATAATTACTATCCAGGGATTTCCTGAATAAAATAGACCTGGGTTTTGGCTTCTTTTACCTGTGAAGTATCAGGGAGAATGGGAAAAAAAACAGCGTGATTGGAAAGTACTTCTGTCAGCCACATCTTGAAAATCTGCCTTTCTCTGGCAAAGAATTGCTGTCAAAAAGTGTGCACATTGTGGAAATCATTCTGCTTCTGATGATTTTGATCCTGTCCTTGTAATGGGCTGCAGGACCATTTCCACCAGCAGCACTGTCAGCAATGGCACAGTTTAAGTGCAGGGTCCTGAAAGCAGTGGGGACACTTGTCTAACTAAAAGGGGGAGGCAAGTTAGGCCAAACTCAGACTATTTATAAAACCCTTCCCCAGCATTTGTGCGTGCCTGAGGAGGAGGTGACTGGACCTGGCCTGACCCCAGTGTCAGGGCACAGGATGTTTACACCTGCTCAGCATTGCACTGGCCAGCTCCAACTGCAGAAAGAAAAAGGAGATGCAGCAAAACACCACCTGGAAGTCAGGCTCTCAGTGATCTTGAACTTTCATGTGTCTTCAGCCTGGTGATATTTCACTGCTGGCACAAACGGGTCTGATCCCATCCATCACCTCCTACGTGCTGTAGGAAGGCAGGAGGAGACTGGCCAAGTAGAGGAAAAGCCAGGAAAAGTGACCCAGCACTCAACAAAGCCAGCCCTGACTGCCTGCTGGAGGCAGGAGCGGGTTTCCAGGGGTTCTGTCCTTTCTGGCAGAGCAGGGTCACTGAGGGATCCTAGACACATCCCTTGAGGGATGCAGACACCCAGTGCTGATGGGGTTTGAGGAAGGAGAGAACAAAATTATGCCAGCACACATTGCTGGGCTCCCAGCACCACGAAGGTGTTTGGGTTTTCTGAGAGCAATAAAACCCTTCCCTGAGGAGAGAGGGTGCAGGGCTTGGCTTCTCCCTTGGCTGCATCCCCAGCTGTTGGGAAGGATAAGGATTCGACAGGAAGGTCCCACAGATATGTCTGTGTAACAGAAAGGTCTTTGAATGTAGAATCTGAAGAAGGAATAGAAATGAAAGCAAGTTTTGATATAGAAGAAAAGAATTGCTGAGCCAGTCTGACTGGGTAGCTACAAGGCAAAGGGTATGTGAGTTAGAAAGGGTTTTTATAGCTCAGAGCAAAGGATAAAGCCACCTCAAACAAAAGATGTCTTTACAAAAAGATGTCTTTGCAAAAAGTTTTTCACAGGCCAACAAGAAAGCCAATGTTGCAAGTAGAGAAAAGATCTCAGAATCTTCCATCGCAAGAAAACTGAAAAACAACTTCTAGCTTAAACTGTAACATGCTAACCTTTTCTGATTGGAAATAGTAACATGGATATGTTAATGTTAGTAGTTATGATAGGCTATAGGTAACAGTAAAGGTATTGATTGGTTGTCATGTTTTAAGATGCTCTGCAATGAAAAGTATGGAATGCATTGTAACCAGAACTAGAGAGGCTTCAGACAAACCCACAGCTGTGGCTGACAGGCTGTGGGCTGGGCTCTTGTCACCCACGACCCGTGAATTTCTGAGTCATTGGATACAATAAACAGCATTTTAAAGATCCAACTGGAGCCCCGCACCTCTCATTTTTGGCTCTTACACCCAGCCCTGCTCCTGATGGAGCACCACGTGTTTTCCTTGCCCAGCACCACAGCAGCATGATGTGACCAGAAAACTCTGCTCACACTGTGCCCAAGAGACCCTGTAATGCCACAGGCACAAGGGATCCAGTGCTGGAACCGCTCCACCCCAACACTCCAGAAAACAGAGTTATTACAACACGTTTAACATCTCTGCTGCTTGGAAAGACTGTGATAAAACTAACAATTTTAAGGATTTTTAAAACTAAGGATGCTGACAATTATTTCCCAGGGCTTGCCTTTTTACATCTATCGGTTTTTTTCCTCCCCTCTTGACTAGGCACAACAACGAGAAGACATTTCTCATTTGGATTAATGAAGAGGACCACACCAGGGTGATCTCCATGGAGAAGGGTGGCAACATGAAACGTGTCTTTGAAAGATTCTGCCGTGGATTGAAAGAGGTAGTGTCTCAATGACTTTTTTCCTTCTGTTTGCCCACTGCTGTCACCCCTGCTTACTGTGGTTCACACTGAGCATCTCCAGGGGCAATGAACTGAAGTCACATCAGTCCACACAACAACCCACATCAACACAGCTAAACCAGGAAACACGGGTAGGTTGCTAGCTGAGCTGCAGGGAAAAACTAATAAACATAATTTCCTTTTTTTTTCCCCCCCCCATTTTGTGCCTGCCTGCAGACTGTGGGAAATCATAAATTAAGTGTTTTATTTGGATTGTTTGATCTGCTTGATTGAGGGCTTTATCTGGCCCCTCCTCCTGGTTCTCAGTTCTGAGGCTGAGAGCAGAGGGGAGGCTGCTGAGGTTGCACACAGGGCTCAGGGTTTAGGACCCACTGTTTTGGGGAGGTATGGGGGTTTGTGATTAAAATACTGAGAACTGATAGTCAGGGTATTATTTTGGTCTAGAAAATCACAATTATAAGAAAGGCTTCCTGGGACAGGGTGTGGGTTGAAACAGTTTTGTCCAGACAGTCCATGTATGACTCAGGTTGGGTCTGAGCCCAGTGCAGCCCTCTGACCTGCTCTAGCAAAACCAAAAAAGTTGATTTACCAGAGAAATAGAACTTTACTGTGTCCCACAGGTAATATCCAGGAATCCTGGAATGGTTTGGGTTAGGGTTTGCAGTGGGTTCTGGGGCTCAGAAAACCAGATTTCTGCTCTGTTGGCATCAAGGTGGTTACTGAGAGTTTCTAGAGTGGGTTTCCAGGCACACCTGTGGGACTGAGCAGTGCACAGGTGGTGGCCCAGGTGACACAGCTCCCAGGTGTTGTTCCCAGCTTTGCCTCTGCCCCTAAGCTGAGCTCATGCCAACCTGTGGACATGGAAAATGGTGGGGCAGCTTTGGGAGCTGTGCCCTCAGCAGGTGTCTGGGGCTGCAAATCAGGTCTAGCCTCCCACCATCAGCTGTGGTATCCTCACAAAATACAGAAAGTATCTTAGCAGAGTAATTCATTCTGTGTCCTTCTTCAGATCTGAAGTATTCAGGTGTATTTGTAGGAGTTCTGTGAGCACGAGCTGGTTTCTGTATCCAGTTCTCCTCAGGGGAGACGAGAACTGAACTGAAATTGTCTTGGGTTTGCACCAGCATAGATGAGTGAACAGAGTGCCAGGTTATTCAAAGAGCAATAGAGCCTTGTGATTTTCCTGCAGGTAATTATTTCACTCTCCTGTCAATTCTGCTCAGAGACCTACCAATGAGAACTCTTACCTACGAACTGTGTTGTCTCCTTGTAATGGAAGTGTGGTATTCAGAGGCCAAATGTTCTCTTCACAGAGTCATGGCATCAGCTGGAAAACTACACAAAACTCAGGTTCAGCTCCTTCTTTGCTTCCTAGTGCTTGAGTCCTTTGGGGTCCTGTGCTGCAAACATGCCTCAAAATTAACAAGTTATAAACAAATGGCAAAAGCCACAACTCTTAAGGGAAGATGTGTCTCCATGGGCTAAGGTTTTACCAAAACACCATGACAGGGAATTTTCTGAGGAAGTGACCAAGAATCTGCAATGGTCATGAGAAGTTGGTGAAGAAATCCTTCTGGTACCTGTGGAGTGCAAACACTTGTATCAAACCCAGGCCATGCTGCACCCGTCTGTAAATTCCTGCCCCTCCACTGGTATCTTACCACAAGACACTTGATTATTCAGCCCTTTTTGGTTTTGTTTCTGTGCTGCCCTGCAGGTGGAAAGGCTGATCAAGGAGAGGGGCTGGGAGTTCATGTGGAATGAACGCCTGGGGTACGTGCTGACCTGTCCCTCCAACCTGGGCACGGGGCTGCGTGCTGGAGTCCACGTCAAGCTGCCCAGGCTCAGCAAGGTACCCACGGCATTTAAATGTGACATGAGTGACAAATGCCAGCTCTCCCGGTGTGCAAAGGGACAGAGGGGAAATGACAGAGCAGAAATGACAGCTCGTGGCCACTGCACGCTAACAGGATGTGTGTAACAAGGTCCTGGGGGTAGTGCAGGGCTCGACCAGCATGCTGTAATTCTGCAAATCGCTGTGCTTGTTGTGGAAATCAATCTGCTTAGCGGGGCAGCCACGAAGGTGGGCTGTGATGGAAGGAGTGAGGAAACCCTGCACCTCTGGCTGTCCCTGTGGCAGCGCTGTAAGGATCACAGAGACTCTGCTCAGTGCAGGCAGTGGGAGGCAGCAGGCTCAGAGCTGTTTCTCCTGACAGGACCCCAGGTTCTCCAAGATCCTGGAGAACCTGCGCCTGCAGAAGCGTGGCACTGGCGGGGTGGACACGGCAGCCGTGGCTGACATCTACGACATCTCCAACCTGGACCGCCTGGGTCGCTCAGAGGTAACCTGCTCTTCCTGGGGCTCCTTTCTGTGCCCTCCCCTTGCTTTTGAGCTGAGATCTGTCCTGACATGGGGCAGTTTCCCTCTGCTGACCTCACAGTTTTTGTGAATCTGGCCCAGGGGAAATGATCACTGAAAGTAAACTGTTAATGTGCATGAAGGGTTTGATAAACGCTCCTGTCATGGCAGTGGGAAAACCCAACCCTGAGCAAGCTGCACAAATATCTGCTGAGGGTCTCCATAGCGTTATGCATGTCAGGAAAATTAACACACAAATACCAGAGGTTTCTGTCCAAAAAGGAGACAGAGGAGTCCTTTTTGCTTTATTTGAATAAAGGCAGAGGCCATGGGACATTCCCCTGAGATCTCTCACGTTTTTGGAGGACTCAGCCTCCTTTTTATCCCAATTTCCCGGCTGCATTTCCCTCTCTCTTTCCCCATTGGCTGAGGTACTTGAGAGGTACAGACTTCCCAAACACCTGATACCTGAGATTCCCCTCTAATGTACAACCCTCCCTTTTCATTTTTAATTCTTATAGAATTCATAGTTTTTTCCCCGTTGCTCCTTTCATCTTTCAATATCCAATTTCATTTCTCAGCAACCCTGCAGTTTGTTTGTAAAGACAAATATCTTTTTCCATTCATCAATCAGTGGAATCCTTCCCATTGTTTCTTTCATCTCTCAGTGCTGGATTTGTCTACCAGCAGATCCACAGCTTGTTTGTAAAGACAAATCCCTCATTCCTCTCATGGATGTGTAGGAATATCGACGATTGAGAGAGGGGACACTGAATGGTGATCAGAATCCAACTTTACTGAGCACTACATGTGCTTATATACCACTTCAGGAAAGCTAGTAATATTTTACTACAATCATTTAGTTAAACATCACATAGACAAACTTTACATTTCTACTTAGTTCAATCCTCTTTCCCATCAGCCAGACTCAATCCAATCTTCTTGCAACCTTCAGAGCTGTTTGCTCTTGTCAGGGCATCTTGGTTATCAAGCTGCATATGCTAATTAAATCCACAGTGCTATCAGTCTCATTTACACTTACCACATTCACACAGGAACCTACCCAGGGGCTCAGGCACTAAAGCAAGGCCTGGTGAAGAGTGTTGTGCTCCTTTTCCTGCACAGCCACGCATTTCCTCCACGGTCACACAGCAGCACAAAGCTCCCACTCCACAGGGAAAGAGGAGCTGGGGCTGTTCCCACCTGTCCTTTGTGGCTCTCAGCACAGGACACAAGAGAGCTGTGTTTAAAAATGAGATTTAAATCAGGGCAGAGATTAAACGGTGAGCTCTGAGCCTTGCCTGTAGGGCACAGAGTGCAGCGAGGTGGGTGCACCTCAGACATTTACTGCAAAGCCATCAGAGAGAAGCAATATTTGCAGTGCCAGAGCCTGGAAATGACCCTGAGCCTGGAGCAGCTGCTGCCCTCCTGGCAGCTTGGGTCCCACACCTCATTCCAGCCTCAGGATTAACTATTTTATGAGGCAGAGCAGTTCCTAAGAGCACAGCTAATGAGGACGGGGAGCTGCAGCCTCCTCCCACAGCTCTGGCTGAGCCAAACCCCGAGGCTGTGGCAGGCTGGATATGGATGCACTCTGGTCCTGCTCTTGCAGCCCAAGACCCGGGGCCAGCCTCATTCTAGGGAGGTTTTCATAAAAGAAATATAACCCCGGGTGACAACAATATTAACCCAGCTCACAGTGCCTTCCCCTCCTGGCTCACCTGCCACAGGGACAGAGCCAGCCCAGCCAGGTGATCCATGCTTTCTGATCCAGGTGTGCCTTTCAATGTCCCCACAGCCACGGGCAGATGTCTGGAAACTCCAAATACTGAAGTTTGATGTAGGCATCCATTTTCCTTTGGCTCTAGAATGAAATAAGTAACAGAGAACAAAAGAAATAAGAGTAAAATACTATAAAGCTGTATTATTTGCCAAAACAGCCTGTGACAAAGACATCTATTAGCACCTGACACATCACCATGTGTGTTTTATATTAAAGTAACATTAATAATAAAAAAAGGATTACACAGCATGATTAATTCAGTCCTGCTGACAGACAGCCTAAGACTACAAATTGTTGCTTATACAAAGAGTTCCACTGAAGTGAGTGATGCCTCCTGCAGCAAGGATCCAAAGGACTAAGGCAGATAAGATTAAGAGATAAGACACAAGCCCTACCCTGGAGATTCTGAAATCTAAATAAGAAAAGACATATTCAAGGGGATAAGAAAAGTTTTATTGTACCATAAAATTTTTCCAGTACATAATTAAATAAATTCCATTATGTGGTAAATGTGCTTGCAGAACTGAATTATGTTCCCAGAGGTGGAAGATAAAACTGTTTATATTTTTGCTCTATTTCAGTTACTGGTCAATGCAAACTTAATATGAAATTTGCTTTCATATGGAGGCTGCAAATTCAAACCTCTGAATTCCCAACACAGCTAGTTTTAAAAGACAATAAACTAAACCAAACTAAACAAAAATAAAATAAAATGCTTTATAATAAAAACAAATCCCTCGAACATCAGCAACTGTCACAGTAAAGGGATGATGAGATTTAGTCTTCACACTTGGTTTTAACAAGCCAGTCATTAAAAGTTAAATGTTGCTAATGAACCATTAATGGAGATGCAGAAACATCAGCTTTATCTTGCTGTCTCACAGTGCCACAGGGTCTGTGGTCCTTACATGTCACCTGTCTGCTGGGGACAAGGCCCTTCGTATTCTCCAGCAATTTTGAAACAGGTTACAAAGACACCACCACCACCCCCAGCCATATAGAATTATGAATTTTGGTGCTGCTCTGGGCCTGGAGTGAATCCCACCCCCAGCAGTGTCACTCTGATGCCTTGGAGCGGCCACCTGGAGCAGAGGCTGGACAAAATTGACAGAATAAAATCAGATATCTATTAAAGGCCTTCAATAGATACACCTTGGGATGTCAAAAGCATCTCAGAGGCTGCACCCAAGATGGACAATGGTCATGGGTTTTTCACATAGCTATAACTTTGGTCCATTTACATATCAGGGGTTCATTGTCCAATTACAGCTTCAGGCAGTGAAGTAATTTTCTCCAAGTTTGCCACCCTCAACTCACTTTTGTTTCCATCTCTCAGGGCCTGAGGCAGTGAGGTGTCCTTGAGTTTCAGGAGTAGAAAGGAATTGTTTTGCCTGAATAAAATGGGAGAACAGCAGCTGACAGGCCATGGAGTTTAGAGTTATGCACTAAAGCAGTACAACAGGATCTGGAAAACATAAAACCCAAATCCTAAGGCATCACCGTGGGAGCTGGGAGCACAGGAGACCTGCAAGGCCAGCATCATTCCTGAGCTGTGCCTGCTGAGCCTGGCAGGATGGGCAGGATGCTCCCCAGGGCTCAGGGACCACCCCAGCAGGGCTGTGGCCACCTGCAGGGAAAGGACCCAGCTCTGTTCTTCTGAGCCTCCTCAGGCTCTGTGAATGTCCCTGCCAGTCCCAGCCACACCAAGGACACTGTCTTGGTTTGAAAGACAGGTGTCTGCTAAGAAAGGCAGGAGCCTCTCTTGAAACGGAGAATGTAAACCCCCTCCCTCCAAATTATTATAATTTTGAAATTAAGGGGCTCTCAGGAGATCCACAGCTTGTTTGTAAAGACAAATCCATCATTCCTCTCCAAAGTCTCTGCTGCTGGTGGTCCAGACTCAGGGCAAACAGGAGAAGGGAATTACTGTTGCTTTGCACAGCCCATACTCCCTGTGCCAGAGGAGGTGTGATGTCTGTGACCCTCCTCACTCACAGCTTTGCCTGCTGCTGTCACAGCACAAGCCAACTTCCCACTCCTCTATTAACAGACGAGCTAAACCTTCTGTTAATACAATTTTCTCCTTGTTGTAGGTGGAGCTTGTGCAGATTGTCATTGATGGGGTCAATTACCTCGTTGACTGCGAGAAGAAGCTGGAAAGAGGCCAAGACATCAAGGTGCCACCCCCCCTGCCTCAGTTTAGCAGGAGATGAAGTTGCTGCTGAGGGTAAACGTGGCTGCCATTCTGATGGAAAGGCACCCCTGTACATCTCTGTATAAATGCATTGTGTAATAAAACACTACCTGACACCTGAGGGTCTCCTCCATGCCTGCCTGCACTGGCACGAACTGGTCTGGGTGCAGCTTTACTGGGGTGCACCCATACAACCACCCTGGGATGCTCTTTTTGGGGGGACTGCTCCCCTTTTGTGGTTGGTGACAAGAACAGACTTCAGCTGCGCAAAAAGCACAGATCTCTAATTCTATGCAGCACTTGCACTTCTGGACACATCTACAATACCTCCTATAAGCACCCTGCTCAATTCTGTCCTGTGCCCTTTGGGCTGCAGCAAACTGGCCCAAAAACCAGCAGGCAAATCAGTTTGCTGATACTCTGCATCCCACCTAAAGCTGCCCAGCACAGCCTGCTCCAGCCCCCTCCTGCAGCTCTCAGCCCCCAAGGCAATGGGGTCTGGCTCAGCTGTCCCTCCCCAAAGTGCCTGAGGATGTGCTGCCACAGCAGGGACATCTCCATGCTCACCCTGGTCCCATGTGCTAGCAGCACAGCAGAAAGGAAAAAACCAGCAAGCGCTCACAATCCCACTGATTGCTTCTGTTTTGCATATGGAAACAGAGTGTTTCACAGCCAGAACACAGGAAGGTCCCTGGGTGAGTCATATCTGCAGAGCTGTGGCTGGATTAGCTGGCCCACAACTGGCTAAAGACTTTAAAAGCCACAATTGGAAGCTAATTGAGAGCTAGATGGTGAATTAGCTGCTCTTGAAAATCAGCAGCATGGTGTGCTGGCTCAGAAGGAGAGCTGCTGACTGTAAAGCAGGCTGGAGCTTCCATGTGATTACTGTCACTTCCTCATCTATGCTGGGCACATTCCCTAGCATTTTGCTGCTGGCTTTCCAAATGGTGGTTAATAATAGTAATTCTGGGGGAGGGAAACAGACTTTTGCTGATTTTACATAGAAGGCAAATAAGCAAAACTCGCAAGAATTCACTGTTAGCTCTCCAAAACTCTCAGCTCAACACAAAATCCAACTGTGGGCCAAGTGTACTCAGATTTGAGCCTGTATTTTGCTTTTCTCCTGCTAATTTGCAAACCTGCTGATGGGCAGCAGCACAATGTCCAGGGGGCTGCCACTTGCTGAAAGCATTCCTGAGGGGCTGGTATGGCGCTGCTGACTCTGTTTCAGTGCCTTCAACAACATCCTGGAGGATGAGATGCATCTCTTAGTCCACTGATGGTACTAGATAAAAGCTGGAGAGCAGGGCTGCTCTTGAGAGAGCATTTCACAGTGGAAGTGGGCTGCTGGAAACCTCATGGGGCTCAGCAGAGGCACAGCCTGGGAGGAGAAGGCTAAGAGGATATCTCTGTGATGTCCACCACTGTCTGCATCAGGGAAAACCAGGCTCAAGACTCTCCTTGGGGGTTGTCTTGGTTTGATAGACAGGTGTCTGCTAAGAAAGGCAGGAACCTTTCTTGAAATGGACAATGCAAACCCCCTCCCTCCAAATTATTTTAATTTTGAAATTAAGGGGCTCTCAGGCAGAGATATGGGGATAGAAATAACAGTTCTCAATCAGGAAAATTAAAATAGAAATACAGAATGACAGAGAACAAACCCAAAGCACAGGCAGAGTGAGAATCCAAGCTGCCCCCGTCAGTCAGGCAGGGTGTTGGTGCAGTCCCATTCCATGGTGGCTGCATCCTCCTGCAGGGACAGATGTGCTTCTGTTGGAGCAGTGCTCCTGGAGAAGGTGCAGTTTTCCTCCAAAGCTCCAGGGATGATGTGCAAGGCTCTGGTTTTCCTCTGGGATCCAGTGGGAAAAGGCTGCTCTGATGTTCCAAATGTCAGCTTTGATCTGGGCAGGAAATGCTTGGCTCCTCCCCCTGGCTGGAGCATCTCCCAATGGGATGATGGAATTGGATCAGCCATGCCCTGGGACTCCATGGCCCATGAACAGGAGATATCTCCTGGAGGGAGGATGGGCTGTGGGAAAGATAAAGAGCACTGCCCCAGCTGTTTAACAGCTGGGGATGGAACACACACTGCTGGCCACATCCTGAGCTGAAAGCCAGGACAGGGGTGCAGAGTGACAGGACAGGAGACAACAGACCCAGGATCCTGGGAAGTCCTGTTAGCTACCAGAGAGGCCTTTTGCCCTATGAGGGTGGTCAAATGTTGGAACAGACACAAAGACACCCAAAACTCAGGGAACAAGGTCCTAAATAATCTGATTCACACTGGGGCTGGGGTGGGATTGGTGTGTGTTTTAGGACAGAACACCTCTAGACCCCCAGCCTACACAAAGTGTGATCCCTGGCTGAATCAGTCACTGCAAAGTGCCTGAGATGAGCAAATAACCCAGAGCAATGTCCTGGCCATCCTGTGCTCTGACCAGGCAGGGAATTGTATGTCTGCACAAAATAGGGACACCCAAGTGTGACATACTCCCTGCTCTGCTCCAACTGCAGCATTCTCTGTGTTGCTGGCCTCCAAGCATGTCCCTCACAACCAAAATACTCCTCCCCACACAGATTATTTTGCAAAAGCTTGTTGTCACCTACATTTTCCACTTCTGTCACCTTTTCTCCATGACCTCTATGCAGCCACCAAGAGCAACTCAACTGCTTCATATGAATAGTGTATTCTCATTCTTCATTCCACGTCACCAAGTAATATTTTAAATTAAACTTGGACAGTGACACACCTATTAAGTCAATGCAGGATGTCTTTGCTCAGTCCTGCTCCCTCATGGCAATGCTCAGGACAGTTTTCTGTCTGCTTGGAGCCCACTCTAGGGCTGAGGTGTGGGGAGCAGGGTGTGTGCTCCTCAGTGCCTCCAGGGGCAGCTGGAAGGTGGATACACTCAGGAGAAGGGCTGCAGCAGGAAACAAACAACCTGAAAGGTTCTGTGCCCACACAAAGAAAGAAAAGCATACAGATAATGACAGATAATGACCCAACAAGGGAGCATTAAAAAATCAAAAGCTGGGTTAGTGCACTCACCCTTGACATAAAATGCTTGTTCTTGTTTCTCATATTTATTTTCCCCACGCCACAAGTACTGCACTGCCAAGACCATTTTTTGCCAAATAAAACTCTTTTCTGATAGACACTGATTCTCTATAAATCTTTGAGATGTATTTAAGTGCCCCAGGAGCTACGTGTCATGCCTCAAGCACTTCTCCAATGCCCTTGACAAAGCAACTAGGGATCAGCAGAAAAAATCTCTCAGGTCAAGCTCCATCAGAGCCCAAATCCATGAAAGCCCTGCTCTCCATTAGGCAGTTCATGCAGGGTGAGAACTGGGCAGGAATTTCCCATTACAAGACAAGAGAAAATGGGCACTTTAGATGAGATATTATGAAAGAATTGTTCCCTGGCAGGGTGGGCAGGCCCTGGTACAGGGTGCCCAGATTTGCTGTGGCTGCCCCTGGATCCCTGGCAGTGCCCAAGGCCAGGCTGGACATTGGGGTTTGGGACACCCTGGGACAGTGGGAGGTGTCCCTGCCATGGCAGGGGTGACACTGGGTGGGATTTAGGGTCCCTCCCAACCCAAACCAGTCTGTAAAGTCTGTAGCTACAACAGTTGTAACTGATCTCACCTGTGACACCTCACACCTGAAATCCTTGGCTGCCCCAGCAAAAACTGACCACAGGCTCTGCAGGTTCATGACTGTCACTCCTGCAGGATCAATGCACACCTGACATTAACATTTCTCTGGAAACATCACAACCAAAAGGGAGCAGATACAGCTCCCTTTTAAACAGAGTTACAGCTAATATTTATATGCAGAATTACTTTACTAATTAAGACTCGCTGCAATGCAGTTTAAGACCTGCATGCTCATCTTTCTCCTGCAATGACTCCTACAGTTTGCCTTCAGCCTAAGGTTTAATTAAAAGATTAAAGACTTAAACACTCACTCATTTTGCCTGCAAAAATGCCTGTGGGAAACACCAAAATGCACTGCATGTGGTACAGAAGTCCTACCAAGCCAAATCTTCCAAGAGGGCACAGAGTCACCTACTACTGCCCAGCCTACTGCTGAGGACTGACAGCACATTTTTAATTCACTCTAAATTATTGCAGAAAAATACAGGGCTCCTAATGAGAAAATATCAGCTTTATTACAGTAATAAGTCTATCAGTAAACATGAGTAATGAAAGTGGTTTTTTTCAATCTACCCACTGCTCAGGGAACTCAGGTGGACCCAGCACAAAGGAAAAAGAAGGTAACAATTTATGCCACTTAACTCTTAACTCATGTGTATTCTGGTTTGAAAATGCTGTAAGTTTTCAGCGTACACCTTTAAGAAGTATCTGTCTTAGATATCACTCCAGTTTTTGGCTCTGCTTTCTGAACCAGCAACTGGGCTTTGAAATTCCTGATAATCTACCTGGGACTTGGCCATAACTGCATGAACTACTGGCATCTCTACTTTTTTTTTCCTTTTTTCCCCCTTTTTCTGTAGAAATTAGGAATTTATCCTTTTCTTGAATGAGAGGAATATAAGAAATTAGTAAGATAGAATTATAGTATCTGAAGCAAGAATCTGAATTAGAGCACTCTCCCTTGCTGATCCCTCTGCCCAAGGAATCTGTACCTCTGCTGCTGCCTGCTGTTTCAGCCTGTTCTTTCTCCTTTTCTCTGTGAAATGCAGCAGCTTCTCAAAGTGCAGCCAATAGTGCAGAAAAGGCCACTGTATCCAAACACAGGAGGATAACTCACTCTTCCTTTGTTCCTTCACACCTTCAACCCTAGAAATCACAACTTTGTGATCTGAAGACATGAGCTTAAATGAAGTGCTGTGCAAACCAAGTTTAAATTCATTCACTTCCTCACTGTGGGTTTCTGAAAAAATAAAAATTATATTCTCCTGTGAGAAAATAGTGTTTGTTCAACAGGCAGCCACCAAAACTAAAATGTGGGGAAATTCTTGTGCTACCCTGACAGTGCATGTCTAACATTCCTACTTGAGCCACGTTTCTCAGATTGTCATTTTGATACAAGAATAACAGCACCTTTGCAGTGTGAAAAAAAAACAAACTCACTGGTAAAGTAGAAATAAAATAACTGACCACTGACCTCAACCTTCAAAGGCTTCGGTTCATCCAGGCACTTAAACATTTGCCTGAATATAAACCAACAAATATCTGAGTTGATCCAGCAACAGAAGATGGTAGAGCAACTCACTTAAGCTCTTGTGAGATATCCTGAAGGAATCACAGCTGTGAGTAACACAGCCTGGTGGAAATGACATCCAGGGCTGGTCAGCTGAGCAGGCTCACTGAGGGGGATGCTGCCCTGGTTGTACCAGTCAAAAATTCATAAATATTTAAGACCAAATATAGCACAGGTAATCATTTAACACTGATGAGAAAGCAAAGCAGTAAATCAAGCAATCTCTTGATCTTATGGAGAATAAATCAAAGCGAACCACCTGCACAGGAGCCTCAGATTATTGCAGATGTAACAGAATTTTAAGAGAGAACAGGGCCTAATTTTCCTTTCTCTCCCCAGGCTTATATTCACATTAAAACAACCAGAAAAATGTCACCCTGATACTCTGCCCAGTAATATTAACCACCCAAACCACACAGGCAAAAAAGAGTGAACAAGGATAACATCAGTTGTGTGTGTGTGTACAACCAAAGCCTCTGGTACCCCCTCAGCAGACAAAACCTCCTTTTTGGGGTATGAGGATTATGAACATATAAACACAGTGCTGTGTTCAGACAATTTGCTGTTTCTTAGGAAAATATGAAAAAAAAAGGCATAAAATACTACAATTATTTGCACTGCTGCTGTCTTGCTCATAACTCACCTGGTGCCCAGGTACAGGGGAGCTCCCAGCCCAGTAATGCCAACCTGGAACAAATCCCAAAGCAGGTCAAATTTAAACAGGTCTTATTTGGCCTCTGCCAAACAAGTGATATTTGAGGTAAATGCTGTCTGACTGATTCAGCAGGAAGGTGTTAAACACTCTCTCCCACTGCCTGCAAAGCTGGATCCTAAGGGTGGTTGATCCTGCCTAGACACAGATACACATAAAAATTCAGGCTGGGAAAGACAGGACAGCACATTTAGGACTTCACCAAAGCAGAAAACAAAGCAAGTTGCAGGAGCAACTGGGACCTCATGCCGTGGTTGAGCTGTAAGTAACCACATCAGCAAAAGAGGCGTTTTTAATTTTATAAATTAAATTTTAAAACACTGGAGCCTTCTGGTTTTATTTCCTGGCACTCGTTCATCAGTCAGTTTTATCTGCAGCCAGCGCTAATTGTTCTTGTACAATTAGAACAAGCTGCTGGTCCTGCCCGGCAGCAGCGCAGTTTAAAACAGGCTTTGTGCACACCTCCCTCTAGCGGGCTCAAAACCTCGGAAAATCGGCAAAATCCGCGAATTCCTCCCGGGAAACGCAGGTTAGGGAGAGACAACTACTAGAGAAAGTGTAATATTCTGTGTATATTTTATACAGCGTATGTATAAAGCACATACCTTTATCACATCAGCCGGGAAGTGTCATTGGGGATCAAGTGAAATGCTAAAAACAAGATGCAGCAGCCTGACTTCGGGGAGGGGGAAAAGTATTATTTGGCTGATAAACATTTATTTAAGCTGCTGGGTGGCCTCCCCCGAGAACACAGCCCCGGGGATCCACCTGGGCTCAGGTCACCCCTCGTTTAGAATTTTTAAAAGTTTAAAAAGGGATAAAAGGGACAGTTTCCAGTGCTGGGGTGCTCTGGCAAACAAAAGCACACCACTAACTATAACAATTCCTATATATTATTTTTTCTTTGCATTGGTTAATGCATATTAATGAATATTACACATATTCAAACATTCCTTTGAGTTTTTATGTTCTGGGAATTCTTTATTTTAGTTTATTTGACTTCATCTTCTTAGAGTATGTGCTATGATGCAGATGTGATTTTGAGAGTCTTGTGTTTTATTTCCTCACAAGGCCCCCCTTGCTCTGTGCTTTGACAGTTATTAATAATTGAGGGTGAATGGCAGATTCCTTCTTTGCTTTTTCAGTGTTATTTGTCCGGTTCTCTTCAAGTTATCTTGTAATATAGATATTTCAGCTATTTTTATGAATACTTTTAGGTAACATTAGCTATTTAATGATTGTTTGTTAGTTATGGAAATGAAAGCATTTAATATTTATTTATTAATTAATATTTAACAATCGAGACTATGGCCTCAATATTATGCAAAGGCTACAATATTTATCACATTACTATTTATGTAAGCTATACGGAGCATGCAAAAGCTGAGAGATTATATCAAAAAGCAGTTAAAAGGGACTACAAACCGGACTGTAACAAAATCGTTATGATTAATATGACTCGTAAAGGCTAATATATAAGTGTGAAAGACAGTATTTTACAATGTTTACATGGTCGTTCGTAGCAGGGAGGAGCTGGAGGTGCTGGAGCCAGGCCAGAGGAGGCTCCAGGATGAGCAGAGGATGGAGCAGCTCTGCTGGGAGGAAAGGCTGGCACAGCTGGCATTGTTCACCTGCACAGGAGAAGCTTTGGGGTGAGCTCAGGGTGGCCTTGCAGGGCCTGGAGCAGCTGCAGGAAACATGGACAGAGACAATTGCCAAGGGCTGCAGGGACAGCACACAGGGAATGGCTCCCACTGCCAGAGGGCAGGGCTGGATGGGATCTTGGGAATTAGGAATTGTTCCCTGGCAGGGTGGGCAGGGCTGGCACAGGGTGCCCAGAGCAGCTGTGGCTGCCCCTGGATCCCTGGCAGTGCCCAAGGGCAGGTTGGACTCTGGGGACAGCGGAAAGTGTCCCTGCCACGCCAGTCTCCCCTCATTTCCCTCACACATCGCCTCCCCCGGGCTCCCTGTCCCGCCTTTCCCCACATCCCCGGGCCCTCCTCCCGCTCCTCCTCTTCCTCCTCCCGTTCCTCCTCCTCTTCCCGCCCGTCATCACCGCGCGCGGTGCCGGGCCCGGGCCCTTTCCGTCTAGCTTTGCCGGTTCTTGTGGCAGTGTCGGTGTCGGTGTCGGTGTCGGTTCCGGTTCCGGAGCCGGAGCCGGGCCATGACCCGCTGGGCCCGGCGGAACGCCCCGCCCGAGGCCCGGGCTCTGCCCGCCACCCCCTGGGAGCAGCTGAGCGCCCCGCCGGAGCCGCCGAGGGCGGCCCAGAGGAGACGGAGGAGGAAAAAGGAGTACGAGAACCAGGACGTGAACGGGTTCGGGGAACGGCAGAAGGACGAGGAGGAGGAGGAGGAGGAGGCGCGGAGGAAGGACAGGCGGAGGGAAAGCAGGAGGCTGAGGAGGCAGGAGAGGAAGAAGAACGCCATGGTGAGGCCTGCCCTGCAAACACGGGAAAAAAGGGAAAAATCTCCGTTTTGGGTTAGAGAACGCCATGGTGAGGCCTGGCCCTGCAAACACCGNCCTGCACAGGAGAAGCTTTGGGGTGAGCTCAGGGTGGCCTTGCAGGGCCTGGAGCAGCTGCAGGAAACATGGACAGAGACAATTGCCAAGGGCTGCAGGGACAGCACACAGGGAATGGCTCCCACTGCCAGAGGGCAGGGCTGGATGGGATCTTGGGAATTAGGAATTGTTCCCTGGCAGGGTGGGCAGGGCTGGCACAGGGTGCCCAGAGCAGCTGTGGCTGCCCCTGGATCCCTGGCAGTGCCCAAGGGCAGGTTGGACTCTGGGGACAGCGGAAAGTGTCCCTGCCACGCCAGTCTCCCCTCATTTCCCTCACACATCGCCTCCCCCGGGCTCCCTGTCCCGCCTTTCCCCACATCCCCGGGCCCTCCTCCCGCTCCTCCTCTTCCTCCTCCCGTTCCTCCTCCTCTTCCCGCCCGTCATCACCGCGCGCGGTGCCGGGCCCGGGCCCTTTCCGTCTAGCTTTGCCGGTTCTTGTGGCAGTGTCGGTGTCGGTGTCGGTGTCGGTTCCGGTTCCGGAGCCGGAGCCGGGCCATGACCCGCTGGGCCCGGCGGAACGCCCCGCCCGAGGCCCGGGCTCTGCCCGCCACCCCCTGGGAGCAGCTGAGCGCCCCGCCGGAGCCGCCGAGGGCGGCCCAGAGGAGACGGAGGAGGAAAAAGGAGTACGAGAACCAGGACGTGAACGGGTTCGGGGAACGGCAGAAGGACGAGGAGGAGGAGGAGGAGGAGGCGCGGAGGAAGGACAGGCGGAGGGAAAGCAGGAGGCTGAGGAGGCAGGAGAGGAAGAAGAACGCCATGGTGAGGCCTGCCCTGCAAACACGGGAAAAAAGGGAAAAATCTCCGTTTTGGGTTAGAGAACGCCATGGTGAGGCCTGGCCCTGCAAACACCGTTAAAAAGGGAGAAATCTCCCTATTTTCTCAAAGCCCTCATGTGTGGGGAGGGTGTCAGTGCCCCTGAAAGGCTCACACAATTACAGGATTTGTAATAAAATGTGACGGGTTAAGGCTGGAGGGATGCTCTTGACAGCATCTGGCTGCTAAAGTGTCCAAAACAATCTAATTAAAGCACTGCACAGACAAACCCTTAACTCTTAGTAAAGCTGACACAGAGCACAGCTCACCCAGTCTGGCCCTGTGGGGAAGAGACAGGTTCAGCTGATCCCACAGGTTATGGTGGAGTCTTCCCAAACTTCTCCCTGTTCCTAACTCACGTTTATACTGTTTTGTTTACATTTAGGTGGAGATTCAGTGACCTAGGTAGTATATCTCAGTTAGGGGTGGTAACACCTTGAGAGTGGGTCACTCAGGACAGCACCTGAGGTAACCCTGGGGTAGGATGTGGTCAGTCCAAAGAAAGGGGTTTCAGCACAGCTGCTGATCAAACAGAACATCCTCCTTTAGCTCAGATGCTCTGTGGCTGATCAGCTGCAAGGTACCACCAGGGTCCTTCCTCTGCAAGGATTTTGGCAGAGCTGTGGGGTCTCTGCCCCGCTCCACCCTCCTGTTGGTCCTGCCTGGATTGTGGTGTGTGTGTGGGGTCTCATCCAGGGAGTAGCCACTGCATTTTCCCCTGAAATTTCCCCTTTTTAGCTCCCAGTCACTTTCCCACAACGTTGTTAAAGGAGAGCTCCATGTGGGAGGCACAGGTCCTGTCCCTGTGCTGGTGCTGCTGTGGGGCTCAGCAGGAGCTCAGCCCTCCTCTGCCACAGGCACAGTGTGAAAGATGTGAAGTTTGGAAAAAAATATGGCTCTCAGCTCCAGTCGTGGCCTTTAGCATGGCTCTCCTGGCTCAGCACTCTTCCCCTGCCCCTTTGAGGAGTCCCCAGCCCCTCTTGGTTCCTGGGTGAAAATAGGTAATTTCTGCGTGTGATTCATCACACTGTGTGTTGCTGGTTAAAGGAGAAAAGTGCCCATGGTTTGATGGCACAAAGAGCCAAAATCCTTGAGAGCACAAAGAGCACAAAGTCTCTTCCTGGCTGCTTTTTCCTGTTTACTCTTTAGGCTAGGATTTCCAGTTTTTGAGTGCCACTCACAGAATCACTGCATTTTCCTCTTCCCAGGTGTGCTTCCACTGCAGAGAACCTGGCCATGGTGTGGCAGATTGTCCTGCAGTGCTGGAGAGCCAAGACATGGGGACAGGGATCTGCTACCGCTGTGGATCCACGGAGCACGACCTCAGCAAATGCAGAGCCAAGGTGGATCCAGCTGCTGGTGGGTCTCAGGAATTTGTGGTGTTGTGACGTGATCGGGTCTAAATTATCTGACTGCTGGCCCCGAGGCTTTGTGGGTTAGAAATTTAACTTTTGCAATATGATAATGAGGAGCCTGACAGTAATTTATAGCATGAAGTGATTAAAATATTGTCATTGCACTGTGTTGGGTCTGTGGCTTCACAAAGGTTTTGATGTGGACTGTAAACCCTGTGGGATTTTGCAGGGCCATTTCCATATGCAAAATGTTTCATCTGTGGTGAGATGGGGCATCTGTCAAGGTCGTGTCCGGATAATCCCAAGGGGTTGTATGCTGAAGGTGAGTGTACTCATCCACTGATTTAGTAAAATTAAATTTATATGACCTTCTTACCTGATACAGAACACTGCAAGTGAATGAGAATGTGGCTGAAAGGAATTCCTGTGTATCTTTCAGTAAAAGCAGAGTAATTCTGTGGAGTTCATCGTCAAATAATTAGCTGGGGATTTCTGTTTTAAGTGTAGGTTTAGTATGAGATGACAGGATGAGGTGCAAAGTGTGGTGCTTTGCACTCAGTATCAGGAAATGCACAAAGGAACAAAATCCTGTGTGAGTGTAGGCAGTGTGTATTTACATGTACATGCACCCAAGCAGCTGGTGAGGACATTCTCACACAGTACCCTAAGATTCTGGGAGGTGGCAAAACAGGCACTCACTAAAGGGAGAGTATCTTTACTCTGGGTAACTTTAATGGCAATTGGGGTCTGACTTTGAAGGTCTCACTTCTCCATTGGCTACAACAACCAGCATTCTGTCTCCTGGTGTTTCCCAGCACAAACGTGGGGTCTTGGCAAACTCCAGAAGGTGATCTTGCAGCACAGTTAAAAGTGGAACAAAAATCACCTTGATTTCAAGTGTTTGTATTGTGTAATTTTGTATTGTGTAGAATTTCACATCTGAGTACCTGCCTCTCAGGAGCCCCTGTCAATTTGGGAAGTTCCCTTGAGTATGGATTTCAGCAGAATTCAGCCTGTTTTTCAAAAAGAGAGCTTCCAGCAAATCAGAAACACCCAGTAGGCAGTGGCTGGAATTTGTGGTGTGTGGTGCTGTACAGAACAGTGTGATCCCAAACAGCTCTATCCCTCACAGACACAGGGAGGGTGTTGGGTTGGGTGTTTTTTGGGTGTTTTCTGGTGGTTTTTTCCCCTCAGATGAGTAACAAATTTCTGTGTGAACAGGTGGGGGCTGCAAACTTTGTGGGTCTGTGGAACACTTCAAGAAAGACTGCCCAGAGAAGCAGAATGCAGGTGAGCTGCAGGGGGTGTGGGGTGGGTGTGGGTCCAGCAGGGTCCAGCTACTGCTCTTCATGACTGTGGTCAGGGAAAAGGCTTTGGGAAGAGAACTTGGGAGCAGCAGAGATGACTTTTTGTTGGGACAGTCAAGGAGGGTGTGGAGGAGGCAGTAAGTTGCAATGCAAAACTAAGATAATTGTTTTTTTTTAAAAAGAGAGTTCATCTTGTGTGTATCTAAAGGCCCTATGAAATAATCTGTGTTTTTTTGGCTGGTATTTGTGCTGCTGTTCACAGTTTGGCAGCTGTACAGCAGAACTGGCTGCTGCTTTTTGCAGATTTCAGTGTGAAGTGGTGGAGCTGAACCCAATGCCAGGTACAGGGTGGTGGTGTGTGCAGGCAGGCGTGTCAGGCACCCAGGACAGGGACTAAGGAGACCTGTCCAGCTGGATTTACAGCTAATGAACTATTTTCTTATGTGTTCTTCAGCTTTCCATCTGGGTGGAAAAATTAAATTAGATTCCCCAAACCCCCACTGTGCTGCAGAAGGCAAAGCATCTAACAAGGGTTTGAAGAATGATCCTGTTACTGGTGTGGGGACACACCTGTGCATTTTTCTACTTTGTTTCTATGACACTTAGTTAATGTGCCACTTAATAATAAGCCACTTTGGCGAAGTTTGTGTAAGAAATACATATGGCATTTTCTGTATCTGATCCTGTATCTATGATATTTTTATGTCTGAGACCATATGTAGGATTCTAGGTGTGTGCTGCTTTGTCAGGTTAGAATGGGTCAGATTCAGTTTGAATTGGTATGACAGAAGTTTATGACCCCAAAAGGCTCTGAAATTCCCCCAAACTCATCTACAAGTAGTGAGGCTGTGTCCACTTGGGTGACTGATGTTTTAGAAGCCTGTAACTAGATTTTCTCAATCTCTTCCTGGTAACTTTAACATCTGTAATGAGGGCTGTAAGTGCTGCTTATTTTCCCAAGGGACTTCTTTCGAAACTGGTGCTGCTGGTTAAAAACAGCTGAGTTAATTGGAACTGTGACACCATTGGCAAGAGTTGTGATACTCTTTGAGATCACACGAGTGAGCATTGTGCAGAGTGTGTGCAGGTGCAGGAGGACAGGTGAGAGCTGGCAAAGGAGTTCAGGCACTGCAGTGTCCATTTGCCTCGCGCAGATCGGGCCAGCTTCAGTGTGCAGAGGGTGACGTGGGTAACATTCCCTGTGAGCAGTGCTGGCTGTGCTGCCCTGCTGGGGCAGATGCCAGGCTGTGCAGGTGGCAGAGCTGGCCCTGTCACTGCTGTGCCCTTTTTGTGTCCCTGCAGAGCAGGTGACAGTCGGGCGCTGGACCCCCGGCCTGAGCGCTGACCACGAGGACGTCGCGGCCGCGCCGGCGCTGCAGAGAGTTCAGCCCAAACGACCCAAAGTTGTCACTTTCTGAAGGCCTCCTGGCTCCCAAACAGTTCTCCTGCACTGCTGCACTCGAGAGAGGATCCAGAAAATCATGCAGGCTGCGGTGGAATTGTTGGGTTTTTGTCTCCTCTCATTTTCCCAGTTTGCCTCCCAAAGCTGCCTGGCTCACTGTGAAGCTGGGAACAGCAGGAAGACAGCAAGTGGCTATTTTATTAAAGGAATTGTGGGTGTTTTTTAAAGGTTCTTGTCAGATTCCAGTTTGGTTTTGCCTTTTTCTTTTAGGAATAATGAACTTATTCCTCCTCATGTTCCAGCTTGAGCAGTCTGGTGGTGAAGTTACAGATCAGCCCTGAGGGCTGCCAAGCTTGGGCTGCAGCTGCTGATGGTTGTGGTTGTTATTCTCAGCCACTAACCTGATGGGTCTTGCACATTGGGTCACTTGAGTATGTTCACTAACAGAATCAAGCCCTTCCTCTGAGACCTGTGGGGAAACACCCCTGAAGAATTGGAGAGCAAGTGAAAAGCTTTCTTGGTTTATTTACTTATTTTTCAAAGAAAATGCTCAAAAATTTGTGGTGTTTCCACACCTTGGTGAGCTGGGAGTAAACTTTTCTTTGTATTGCACCTGTCTGCTTCACGGCAGACTTACTATTTTTAAATGGAGGCTGCAGCCTTAAAAAAACTAGTGGATTTGAAAAAGAAAAATTAGGAAACCAACTTCAGAGTTCCTGCAGCCACCAGTGTTCCTGGAGAAGTGCGTCCTGAGCTCCCTTCACATACTTTTCTTGCAGCAAAAAACAAATACGGGGAATGAAATTGTGCGGAGGTATTTTATATTTGTACAAGTATTTATTTTTAATAAAATGCTGCTAAAGAATATGGTGGTTAGAGGTCATGTTTTAGGTTTCTTAGTGCTGCTGTGGAGACTGAGATAGGAGGTGTATGTTCAGTTTGTATTAAATCNGTTTTATATATGTATGTATGTATATGGATAATATATATAATAGAAAGGAAAAAAATTTACATAGATATAAGTTTAAAAAACATCTTTTTAGATAATTTCCCAGCTCCTTGGCTTTGTAATGTGTTCTTGGAGCCTTGGGGCCGTGGACTTGGCCTGTCCTTGTGGAACCAGTGCTGCCAGTGAGGGCAGTGGGGGTGTGTGGTTGTGGACCTCACCAGGGTCTCCAGCTCCTGCAGAGCCATCTGAGCTGTAACTGCTGGACAAAACTNTAACTGCTGGACAAAACTACTCGTTAGATGCACCCTCTGGTATTCCACAGAGGGTGAAGTGCAGGAAGTGTTTGGAAAGCACCTGCAGAAGGTGTAAATCCATTCATGTACAGTGCCTGGTGCTGGCTGTCCCCGGTGCCCGTGTGCAGAGCCAACATTAGGGGTCTCTCTTCACCAGCGCTGGGATCTCGGGTTACCTGTGCAGCCCAGGGCTGCTCTGCCATCACCTGCACACGGCAGGGTCGGGGAGACAGCTGCTGCCAGCAGGGAGCTGGACCTTCCTGAGCTGGGAGGTGGCAAGCACGACCTTGGTGGCTTCNTGGATAAAAGCTCAAAGTTGTCAGTTCAATGTGGACATTTTGGCAACAGACATTTATCCCAGCTTAAGAAGCATTTCCCTTTCTATTCTATGAACTGAGTATATAAGTTTTATATATATATAGTATGTATATATTTTAAATACATGTATGTAAGTTTTATATATGTATGTATGTATATGGATAATATATATAATAGAAAGGAAAAAAATTTACATAGATATAANACCTGTGCAGCCCAGGGCTGCTCTGCCATCACCTGCACACGGCAGGGTCGGGGAGACAGCTGCTGCCAGCAGGGAGCTGGACCTTCCTGAGCTGGGAGGTGGCAAGCACGACCTTGGTGGCTTCTGTGCTCTGGAGGGGGCTGCCCGCGCTCCCAGAGTGAGGTGCTGCAGTTATCCACGTGAAGGAAATGCTGATCCAGATTCAGATCTGGATCTCTGTTTCCTGCTGCTGAGCCAGAGGCCAGGAGCTGTGTCTCTCCCTGCATTCCTGGTGAAGCACAGCCCAGTGGTGTGGCTCAGCAGGCAGAGCTGTGCCCAAACTGAGCCTCAGGCCAGGGGACACCGGAGAGGTGACACCCCCAGGGCTCCCCTCGGTGCCTGCTCTGCCACGCTTCTCACCTGCAAATGGTGCAGGTGGGTTCTGCAACCTGTAAATGTCTGCAGCAGGCTCTGGTCTGGCTGCAGGGCCAGCTGAAGGTGTGCTCACCTGGCAGTGGTGACACTGCAGTGACATCGAGTGGCAGTGCTGCAGCTCTTGTGCTGTGCTCCCCTCACCCCAGGTCCTCGCCAGGATCCAGATGCTGATGAGCTAGCTTGTGCTCGAGCTCAAACAGGAGCAGCAAATAAAGCAGACACCCCGGCACAGCCCCTGGAGCTGTCCTCTCCAGGGAGATGTGTGTGCTGGTGAAGAGTGCATCCAGGAGTTGCTGTTGTGAGTTGCTCCAGCCTGGCACAGCTGGCAGAGACTGGAGCTCATGGCTCTCCTGCAGAACCCACCAGCACTGCAGGTGCCTCCTGCACCCCCAAAATACTGTAATGAAATTCGTGGTGAGCCTGTAACCTCAGGAACAGTAATTTATTGGGAGTCACAGATAAACGGACAAGTACTAAAGTGCAGACATTAGCACACACTAATTGACACGGGCTGAAATCAGTTTAATAAATAATGGGTGTGCAAGGACCTGCATGGCCACGTCAGAGCACTGGCAAAGCTACTTGGTAGCACTGGTTTCTGCAGATTACAAATATTTTGAAACTGCCTGGATGCCTCTCTGTTCAATGCAGCATTAAAACAGTGAAATAGTCTTATGAACTGCAGCTCTACTGAGCCAAGTTCTGCCTCCATTTATATAAAATTCATTAATGCAATCAGAAGCAGAATCTGTTCCTTAATCTTTTTTAAATTAAAGATTGAATTTAGAGCCTAAGGCCTAAGCTTGGTTTGATAGAAAATGCTTGTACCAGGTGTTTTCAGGCTGAAGCCCAATACTGACTACATGATCTGAAGCAAGTAACCTACAGAAGAATGATCGACACCCTTGCAGGAATTTAAACCAGAACTGCTTGATAATCCTCAGATGTCCCTTCAGAAACCTGTTTTTAACTTCAGCACTCGCTGTCTTTCAGCTCTAAGAACTTTATACATTCCAGAGCAGTGTCTTCAATGGATTTTGATGAGCCAGTAAGATTTGCAGCTAAGTAAGGCATAACTCCTGATGTCACTTGATTGAAGTAACACACCTGTTTGAACAAAAGTAAATGAAACAAAAAGCCTATGGATTGCAACTTAGCCATTTTTTGCAGAGCCTGGATGAGTACCACAGTTTTTATGGATGTGAATAGAACCACACAGTGCTTCTGAAACTGAAAGCAATAATTTTGCAAAAAGCATGCCTTTTTTACAGCACTCCAGTGATCTGGGTGTCCTCGCTGCTCTCAGATCCTCCAGCATCTGCAGGTAAATGTACAGAGCAGTGCAGCAAGAAACACTGTGCATAACATGTTAAATATGTGGGCTTTGTGAACCAAGCTGTTGCCTGAAAGCAGGAACTGCAGCCACCAAGAGCTGCTGAAAGTTTTCAGGAAGGTGTTTTCTTAAATGGAAAAGTTTTAGCCTTCCCTTGGCATGGGTCCAGAGATGGGAATCAGATTTCGTGGCATATGAAAGTTCAAGTCAGGAATTTAATTTGAACTAATTCCTTGTCCTTTGTAGTCAGTGAAAAGAGAGACACACCACCAGAAACCAGTGTAACGCACATCCTCTAGAGGTGTGTTTTAGCACTCAGTGAATGGCTGGAGGGGCAGGGCAGCCTCCAGTGCTCACTTTAGAGCTCATTTCTAACAGTTCAGATTGACCAAAGTTGGGCAAGACAGACTCCACACACACAGACTGACCTTTTTTTTTTGGGAGATACTTTGCTGTTCACTTTGCAGACTGTCAGCTCAGGTGAGGTGACAGCCCCAGGGCATGGGGCACAGGGCAGGGGGCACAGCTGAGCCCTGCAGGGCTACTCACGGTGCAGGAGCTGCTGCTGCTGCTGTAGATCTGGAACCCAGCACAGAGGATTTCACTCCTGCAGAACTCCGGGCTCGGGGGCATTGCCTTGAGGGTCACCGACCTCACAGCCACCGTGTAGGGCTCCCTGCAGGGCAGGGACAAGCATCACACCCTTCCTCTTGTTAAAAACGCTTAGGGAAGTGACACAACGTGCATTTCCACAGGAGGGCAGAGGAGCTCGGGTGTGTTCAGCCATCCTGGTTCAAAGCCTGGGCCCTGCTGAGTCTCAGTGAGGCTTCAGCACAGACTCCAGTCCAGGAGACCTCTGTGGCAGCCAGAGAACAACTCCCCACCTTTTCTTTTTAATTTACCCTGCTCCCCTCAGCCCACATTTACAGCATCAGGGAACAGCCCTTACCCAGAGGGTTCACAGTGTGGCCACAATAAACGTAGCCAAACTCATTCAGTCCCCTCGTGGAGGGGGAAACCAGCACAGTACAGAATACTGCCTTTCAGTGCTAACTTGAAGAGTTACTGAATGTGAGAAAAGAAACAGAATAACAAAGGGTAAGATACACCAAAACGTTCCATTTGCTCGTGTTTCACTATGTAGGAACAAAAGGAAATCTAATAAATAATAGTAAAACTTTAAAAAGCAGGGTACGTTAAACTGATAAGTGCCTTGGCAGAATTTACTGATACAATAAATGTGTGAGGTTTCAAGCACTTCCTTGACCATGTAAAAACTCTGTAATTACATGGAATAGGAGTACGAAATCACTTCAAACAAGCAAAAAGCAAACTCCCAGCTAGGTGCTTCAACCCAGTGACAGGCTCTCTGGGACGTGATTTTTTTCCCTATTTGTCCATTTAAAATTCTGGTCTATTTGCCCTCCTGGTAGACCACTCCCAAAGAGTTACTATCAAAGAATCCATACTAGACTATGCTAAAAATTTGTGATGATCTGGATTTATTTCATTGCACCTTCACATTGCAACACAAATTAGGCATCAACAAAAGAATTTCACTCCTTAAAAAGTAGAATGCCATCTTTGTCACTCTGTGACAGATCAAGGTCACAGGACTCCAGACTGTGGCCCTGAAGTCTGGAGTTAAAATCCAGAGTTAAAATCAGAGCCATATACTCACTGTGGCCTGCAGGGCTGCCTTAGGGACACCAGGATCACAAAGTCTCTGGGCTGGTGGCCTGTCATGGGGGCAGATGTGATGTGGTAGATTTTCTCCTCTTCACTCACAGCCTGCAGGACCTCACACGTCCTGTGAATACATTTAACACACACACACATTTAACAGCAGCTCCTTCAACAAACTCAGGGCAAATGGGCTCCATCCTGACGCTGAACCTTTGATTTTCATGTTCCAGCAGCAAGGCAGAGAGACTGAGAAATTTAGGTTTTCTGCAACACCTCATCAACAGTACTTTAGGTTTTGTTTGTTACAAGCTGTAAATTATCAGTAGAGTTTGCAGATTTTCAAATCTCCCTAAGGTTCCACTTCTACCCTCTGGTAAAAATCTTTCAGGATGGACTAACTAACTGAAAATGCTTTACCAAATCAAATTAGTATAATTTCAATTCAACTGTCTCTAATGACTATTCTACACCATACATGGTACATAAAAAAACTCAAAGACCTTTCAGAGCCATTCCAAACCTGGTTTCGAATCATACGACCTTCAAACATATTATTTTTCTGAAAATATGCATTTTGAAGGACCCCATTTCTTGATTTCTTGCTTTGACTGTACAGTGAAACTGAGCATCAGTGTCCCCAAAAGCACAAACATGAGGGAATCCAGGTTTTTCCTTAATTTTTAAAGCTAGCATGCAGCATGTATCCACCTCAGTTCTTACTTTTAACTTTCTCTTTTTTTACTCATTTTGGGGTTTTTGTCACTTTTAACATACACATGTCTAGGATTGGAACTCTTTCATTTAAGAAAAAGCTGACCTCTGTCCTATTCCTCTCTTTTGACAGAACACTCTGTATTCTGGAACCAGATTAAGCACAAACCAAATTTTTTACTTCTACAGTAAAAAAAAAAAAGCAAAACCCATACTTCGACTAATGAACGTTTGACATTTGAAAATTCTTAAAACGCTTTCTTCCTAACGAGGCAGCGAAGTGCCAGCACATCAGAAGTGTCTGTGTCAGAGAAGAGGAGTGGTGAGGGGGGTTCAGAGCCCCAGGGAGGGGCAGGGGCTCACTGGAAGTGTCTGTCCCAGCGCTGGCGGAGGCTGAAGTCGGACAAGAGGGAGAAGGCCACGTGGGATGGGACCTTCACCTGCATCTCCACCTTGAATGACAGCACAGCACCCTCCTCGTGGGTCCAGATTTTTACCTGGGGAAAAAAAACAAAACAAAACAAAGCAAGATAGCATGTGTTAAAACCAAAGAATGATTACGGTAAACATTTAGATGCATAAATGTTATGCACTTGGGAGTTGAGCAGATTTTCTCAGGATTTCCTGGGAAATGCTACATGCCTTTGTACAGAAAATCAGAAATCAGCCACACCTTGGCCTAGCCCCCCTGCCCCTAGAGCAGCCCAGCACTTCCCTTTCCAAAATACTCTCCTTTTTCTCCCTTACTCTCTTCTACTCCCTACTCTCTCTTCACTCAGAGCTAATGATACTCTAAGTACTTAAAATCATAGTTTTGCATCTCTGTCCCACACCTGTACTATACTGTACACCTTGATTATTTTGGATCTCTTTCTACTCATAGGCCTAAATCCCAACACAGAGAATTCCAAAGGAAAAACCTGGATATAACAATGAACACACAGAAGAAGGGCCTGGCACCTCCCACAAACCCCATAAAATGGAAGAAGATAGGTACAACAGAATGTTCAGAGTTAGAGGATTTTATTCCAAAATTCAAGTGTTTTATGGCTTCCCAAATCCTGAGAAGTTTAACAGATTTTCATTTCCAAGTGATGCAAAATTCCTAAGGTTCATCATTGTTGAGATTTAGTTTGGTTTGTATGGTTCCTTTGGCTGCATCAAAAATTAATGATCTTTTTGTTATACTGCATTTCTGCAGCAACACAGATTTTGTATTTCTCTGGATTGGATTCTCTCCTCTATCTTGGAAGAGGAAATAAACTCCAACATAATACAGCAAGCATCTTGCTGAAGTAAGGTTTGGTGTAAAATTAAATGCTTAAGAGCTTTAAAAACCATCTACAGGAGGTCTGCATCAATATTCCTCTAAGGCACAGAACAGAAATCACGTTGTTCTAGGAGTCTTCTAGACTTGAGAAATCACAAAACAAAGCAGGAGGTGCAGCTGCCAAAACACCTCTCTGCTAAGTGAACATTGGCAAGGCTGGATTATCTCTACAGGCTTACAGGTCTTGTGGTTTTGTGTCAAAGACACTGGAGTGCCATTTTTTACCTTCAAAAACTGTCAGTCAGCTTGGGGCCATTCCAGTTGTAGGGAAAAGGGAACAAATCCTCTGCACTTTAGGGTCATTCCCCCTTGTGCTGTCCCTCTCCAGACTCCTTGTAATCCCCCTTTAGGTACTGGGAGGTGCTCCAAGGTGTCCCCAAGGCCTTCTCTTCCCCAGGATGAACAACCCCAGTTGTTCTCTCTGCCTGTCTCCACAAGCTGGTTCCAGCTTGCTTTTCCCAGCACCAGTGCTGTCTGCTGTTTATTTGGCACAGCAGCGTTTAATGAAAAGTCTTTAACCAATGGAACAACCTACATATGGCACTGGCAGTTTTGCCATCACTGGAATTCCTTATGATTTGCATCTGCTCTTACTGCAGTATCTTATTGTCTACATGCAAGAGTCACTAAGCAATGTTTCATAGCCTGTGTTGCACAGGAAGTCAGACTAAAATAGTGCAAAAAGTCTTTTATTGTCCCAAAACACCTCTGGATAGAAATGATCTTGAGGTAAACTGCCAGTCACTACCCACATTTCAGAAACCCAGCCTTGGCAGATGCCTGATGTCTCTGCATTGTCTGGAGAACATGCACTGCAACAGGGTTAACACCAGGTTTTCCCTTGACTTTCTTCTGCTTTTCCTAGCAGCATCTTCCTCTGCTAGAACTGGTTTACACAAGTGTCCTCACTGGTTTTGGGTTTATAACATCAATTCACGAACAGGGAGGTGCCTTGCTTTCAGATTTCTGTAATTTCTTTTCTACACTTACATTATCCAGAGTCTTGGTTATGTCCCAGCCCGGTTTTCTTGCCAGGTGTGTCAGTGCAGCTATGTTGCTGTAACTCAAATATGCCTGAAACACAAGACACATGTCAGAAAATGCAGGGGTAAAGGTATACATTTCACTGAACATTGCAGAAATTAGCTGTTCTTTTTTATATCATTATGCTTCAACTGCAAACAAACGTTTATTTTCCTTATAAGTGAACAAACACTTCAGTAGTTTCTGAATTAAAACACTTCTAGTGGCTTCCTGATGCACTCAATGGCTGTTGGCAAAACAATTTTAATTAAAGGACAACAAAACACTATCTTCAGCTTTTCAGTTATAAAGCTGTGAAGCATAACTTTGGCCACCAGGGAGACAATACAGATAACCTCTCAGACCACTGAATTAATGGTTTTGTCCATCTTTCTCTCAAATAAATAGAATCTACTCGAAAATTAACCTCTTATTTGCTACCAAGCTGGGTCCATCTTGCCAATTGCTTTACACAGCAGGCTCACAGCAAAGAAAGTGCAAATATATCCAATCTTTATGCTTGGCTACAGTGGATGGAGTTCTCATTTAACCACTCTATAAAGAGAATACAGCCTTAGAGTCTTTACTGACAGGTTTTGATTTCTCAGGAAATAAATCATAATCAAGCCATTTTTATGACTGTGTGCATGTTTACATTTGTTGTTCTGGGAAAAAAAAAAGGCTGCTTTAGCCACAAAAACTGGACACTAAAACAATATTTAGCTTATCTATAAATCCACCTAAATTCAGGTTCAACACCATTCATGGGCACAGTCAATGGTCCATCATGTCCAAAGCAGAGACAGCTGGTGTAGGGAGTCTGGGAATAGATATGATTTCACCTCTCATTCCACAGAAACAAAGTTTATGCTATTCCAATGTTCATCTCTCTGTTGCTATCTCTCTCCCCACTTTTAGCACTTACTAAATGGTTTCCTCACTGTAGTTTTTCAGATATTCCATGGCTAGATAAAGACAAAAAAGAAAACCCCAAACTACTTCCTCTGCAGGAAAATTCAGCTTTTATAACAGCTGGGGACACTGAGAGATAAATCTACAGCAGACCTTAAGGGACTACTTGCATGCATCTGTTTTAAAGACATTTTTTTATCCTTTATATTGAGCTTACTCTTACATCATTAGTGAATCATCTACTCTCTCTTTTTAGAAGAGAAATTTCATCATGTTACACATCCATCCATTCCTCACAAGTACCACAACATTTCAGAGAGTCCACCTGCACTGCCACAGCCTGAACAGCTGTTTCACACACCCCAAGAAGTGCACAAATACAGCTTTTTATGCACCTGCAGATTACCTGGTTGCTTGTCTCCCAGGCATCAGAGGGCTTGTCTCCTTTAGCGGATAGCATGCATTTTCTAAAACATAATTAAAAAGAGACATAGTAGCATAAATTAGATCTTCTGTGTATGCTAAGAAAAATCACTTTTCATAGGCTTAAGTGTCTGCTAAATACAGGTACTTTATCAATTTTTGGTTTGCAATAACTGCTTTTTCTTTCCGAGAAAGACAGTGAAACAAAATAACCCCCAGAGCTAATTAATTTTGAGACAAGTAGCCTCTAATAATTTCAGTGCCACTGAAACAAAATTATTTACAAATGTAAGCCATATAAGAGTCATATATATGTTAGGGAGAGTTCAATTATTTTATTTAGAGGATTACAAAATTAAGTTTTCAAATCAAGATCTGCCAGTGGCCCAGCTATACCTGGTGAGTCGAATCCTCCTCCGGGCAATAGCTCCATGGTACCTCCTCACACCATCCTGCATGAAAATCGAACCAGAGAGCAACACATCTCATTATTTTAGGAAAAAGTCTGAAAAAAAACCCAACTAAAAATTATTTACTACAGGCAGGCAAATGCCAGAGCAGTGATACAAGCAAATGAAGAATAATACTTTGTGCAATGGCCTTTCCACAGGCTAACCCAAATAAACTGAAGGTTTACTTTTTGCTTTAGCAATATTCTCTGAAATTTGAAAAAAACCCAATGTGACAAAAGAGTTGTATCACTGCAGCATCCTCCTAGTGCTTTTTGGTCCTAAAGCAGTGGCAGCTGGGCAGTGCACCACACACATTCTGTTCTTTCTAAATGTGCCACCCACCAAATAAACTGTTAACCTAATTTATCATCATCTGGTGTTCAAAGTACAAGGGAAAATTTTATTTTTCAGCATCAGTTTCTCCTCTTGGGACAGCCTACAATGGGCAGTAGTGAAACTTACTGCCCCAATGAGTATGTAGCACACCTTGATTCATTTGTCTACTTCCCACCCTATAAAAAACAAGGTTCCTGATGTTAAAAAATAATTTCATCTCTGCCTACACTGGCTCTCTAAAATTCCTGTAACTGGAGCAGGAAGATTAGTGACAGGTGTCACCACAGCAAAAAACTCAACAATAGCATTCAAAGTGCTTCAAGTGTTTCATGGACCACTTTCAGGGAAACACAAACTGAGATCTCCATGTCAAAGGAACTGAAAAGCCCACCCACCTCATGGCATTTGTCCCACAGACTTCTTTATTCACTCTATTTCTTGTCTTTGTTAAGAGTTTATAAAAATAGCTATTCACTGAATACTTATAAATTTAATCTACAGTCAGTGGAACTTGCACAAGATGTAGACAAATGTAAAAATCTCCAAACACATCAGCTGCTTCTTCTCTGCCCATCAACCACAGAATCTCTAGTCATGAGGACTCTCCACTGAGCCTCTCAGTTTTGGAAGACTAAAGCTAACAATAACAAACCTCTCACTGGAGGGCAAACATTTCATTTTGAGCTTTCCTCTCCTGCAAGAAGATGCACTGCAGTGCTCTGCTTGGTCTTTGGCTCCCCAGGAAGGCTGTGGTGACCATGCTGATCCTGAGAGCTCACCTGTGTTGTGGGCTTGACCCTGGGGAAGGTGAGCAGCTCCCCTTTGTCATTCACAGCACTAAAAATGAGGAATGCACTGTTGATGTGCCGTGGCTGGTCCTTGATCCACTCCTCACAGTTGTAAGCCTCAACACGGACACCAACCTCCACACTGAAAGGAAAGTTTAAATAAATTACTGAACTGCCACAGGTGATGCAGAAGCAGCCCTGAGACATGCTGAAAAGGACTGCAGTACCTCCAGGTGTGCAGGAAGCCTGACTCAAATACCTTCAGTAGCATAGCAAATCAGTTACTCAGTCTGGACAGACACACTTCTGAAATAAAATAAAGGATGGCAGTAGCTAAATAGCATTAACAAAAATGAGCAATAAATAGAACCCAGATCTGTCAACAAATGCCAAGATGGGGAGATCCTGGCAAGAAGCTGGCATCTTCTGAAGAATCAGATCTCTGGGAACAACTCAGCCCTTGAAAATCCCTGAAATTCAGAGCAATATTTATTGTCTGCATTTGCAGGAGTGGGATTTGGTGACAAATGATCAATAAATTGAAAGTCAGAGAATAATTTTGACAAACTTCCACTGATAAAAGTGAAACAAAAAAAAGGCACATACAGGCAGTTACAGATATAGACACATCCCTGAAAGTCACACCTGAAAAATAATTAATGAAATTAAATTTTCACTAATGAAAATCCTGCTGGTGAAACCTGAAACACACAGTATGGGCTGGTGCTGGAGATGCCAAGGGAGACAAGAGATGAGGAGCTTTACCTGTTGTGAAAAGTGTTGTTGACAATGGCATTGAAGACCAGCCGGTCACCCACGAAGGACGGCCCCCAGAATTTGAACATGTTGACTGACTTCAGGATGGGGTGTGAACGACAGAGGCGGCTGAAACAGAAAGCCAGAGGCAGAGACCAAATCACACAGTTGTGCTGGAAGCACAGCCACGGCGACTGACTACAGAAACAGCATTTGCAGGACCTGAAAGGTCGCTAAATTACCCAGATCTACCCCATGTTAGCATGTTCACCTCCAAGAGCATGTAACTCGAGCTTCAGCCATCATAATACCACTTATGTCATGCTGTTTCATTTCCAACACATTTTACAAACACCAATTAATTCTCACTGCTTGAGACTGCCCTCTCTTAAAGCCAGACCATGAATCCCTTACCTACAGAGTAACCACTTACCTCACAGTTTCATTAATTTCTGTAGGGCTGCACGGGGAGCAGGCTCCTCAGCAGTGTAAAAATGCCAGACCTTAAAGATTTTAAACAATTACAGGAAACCTGAGCAGAAAGGCCGAGCACCAGGGACAGTGTGCAAGCAATGCCATGTCAGCTTGTCTAGTCTTAATATTTGTACTTTCTGCTTGTTTTTAGATGCTCTCTGCTAGTGTGATATGAAATGACAATAAAAAAAACCCTCACATGGCTACCAGACGCAGTCTGTGCAAACAGAATCTCATTTCCAAGCTCTCTGGAGCAGGCAAGAATCAGGTTTCTTCATCAGTTCTGCATGCAGTCAAAGCCCCTCACTTTCTACTGGGATGTCTGTGCATCACAGGAAGAGGGGACAATATACAACACACGCCATTTATTTTTAGCCTCTGAAGCAACACACTGCTCTCAGTAAGGAGCCCACATGCACATCTAGGATAGACTGTTCCATGGTGAAGTTTTCTAAATTTGAAAATACAGTTTTGTAGCACTTCTAGCTTTTAACTCAACTGCACTTTGAAAACTAATGTACCGGTATTGTTAAATGCACACAATTATCTGCAGCTAATTAACTGACTGGTACATCTCTTCAATAGTCTAATACATTTGAATTACTTTGTAATTAAATTAAAATAATTTGCTCTTCTGATTTAAAGTGCTAAGCGTTGATTTTATTTACAATGTTCACTCTAAAGATGAAAACAAAATAAGGATGAGGAGAGGAACAAACCAGAAATCAGGCTTAAATATCCATTTCTTCCTGGAAAAGTATGCCCTGAGCGCTTTTATTGCAAATGTAAGGAATAAGTAGGTATACATCAAGTTCAAGCTAATATTACTAATATTAAAATGGTTTTACTGCTATCTGCAAGGTCTTCATGTATTGGACAGCCAAAACAAGGTGGTGGGGAGGCGAGAAGGAGAGTGAGTAGCCTTTAAAATGCCTGTAGAAATTTATTTTTCCAGGGTTATTCCTCCTCTTCCATTCCTCCATCACAGCCTGTGGCCATAGAAACTCTTACCTGGCACCTTCAAAGGTGGGTTCTAACTCTGAGTGGCCTCGCAAAAGGTTCATAGAGAGAGTAGATACTTCTCAAGCAAAAACTACAACATCCCTGTTTTCAACCAGCCTCTCACACCAGCCATTAGTCCTGAAATTTTCAGCATGAGTAACCATGTTTGACATTAATTAGTTTGAAGACAACTTGTTCAATACTCCATTTGCTGTTGTCTCCCTTCCTTTTATAAAGCTAAACGTGTCTCACACCAGGTAAAACTTATCAGATAAAAACAAGTAAATATTCTGAGACATATTACGGCAAAAATCTGCAACAGTCCCTTCAAGCCACTGGAACTGCACACGGGGGTAAGGTCAGTGCACTCTGATGTTACTAAAACAAGTTGTTTATCCAACCACTACAGAAAATCTGTTGTTATCAGTACAACCACTGGCTACAAATCAAAACCATATGAATAATGAATGGAGAAGTCATTTAATTATTAAAGATAAAAAAGGAGAACATATCTAACGTCCCTGCAGTGAATTAGGTCACTCAGTATGCAAGGAGAATTCAGACTGAAACTTGAGTGCTGCTTACAAAGAAGCTTTGTACAGTGTCCAGGAACAGGAAGGGAGACAAACAACAATTCGACTCCAGGGAAAAGGAATTAAATGATTATGTGCCTGGGTCACACTGACAAGCAGCATCACAAAATATACTTTGTTCTTTTTACCTGAAGATGCCCGAGCTCTTTAAACTGCTAAAATTGTTGCAAGCCATCGGATGTGCAACTCAGAAGGACTGAAAGGTCAAGTGAGTTGTTATGCATCTATTCTGTGCACACACCAACAAAACAGAACTTGTTTATATGGATCCTTTTTCTCTGACTTATTTTTCTTTTGGCATCATGAATATCTGCAGACTAAGTTCTAGAAGGCTGTTCATTTCTGGATGTCACTTCATACAGGGTGAGTATTGGTTTTATCCTGATTAAACAAGTAACTTTGTTCTTAAAACACTGCACCAAGCACAGGCAGGGCAGGTTTCTGTTCCTGTATCCAGTGCTGGCTTTCTGCAAAGATTCCCAGGAAGGTAACACAGCCTCTTTTGCCTTAGGGTTTGTATGTGTAACAGAACAATGTCTGAGTCTCAGTGGCACAGCATGCTGTGGGAGATGTACCACGTAAATAGTTCAAAGGCCTCCTGTAACGTGAGGAGGAAGGAAAGTCACAAACACCTGTCTGTATTCTTCATAAAATAGATCCCTGTGAAAATTTTAAAAGCACATCCATTTAGAACCACATGCAGAGGCAATGCTGTAGGAAAGTACCTTGCTGAAATGCTTGCCACTGTCTGCATCCAAGCCATGATCTGGCCACCGAAAGTGTTTCCATGATGGTTTGCATGAGGAGGCAGGACAAGCTCAGTGCTCTGTACGTGAGTATGTTCAGTTGAAACTGCATCTTTGTCTTCACAAGTATCTGAAACACAGCACCAATGTATCAATGAGCGCTTTCAGATGAAAACATGCCCAGTGAAGTGAGCAGTTTGCTTCAGACTCAGTGAAAAGAAGAAAAACAGAAAGGCACAGAAGAGCCTTGTGGTTTGCAAGGGAAGCAACAAGAGGCTGAACATTTGCTCTGTTCTCCCAGGAGCTGCTGCTGCCAGCCCTCAGTGGGTGCCCACATCCATGTGTCAGGAGCAGTTCCTGTGTCCCTGTGTCAGGAGCAGTCACTCTCCTGGGGACAGGAGCAATTCCTGTGTCCATGTGTCCCTGTGTCAGGAGCAGTTCCTGTGTTCCTGTGTCCCTGTGTCAGGAGCAGTTCCTGTGTTCCTGTGTTCTTGTGTTCCTGTGTCCATGTGTCCCTGTGTCAGGAGCAGTCACTCTCCTGGGGACAGGAGCAATTCCTGTGTCCATATGTCCCTGTGTCAGGAACAGTTCCTGTGTTCCTGTGTCCCTGTGTCAGGAGCAGTTGCTCTCCTGGGGACAGGAGCAATTCCTGTGTCCCTGTGTCAAGAGCAGTTCCTTTGTTCCTGTGTCAGCACAGTTCCAGTCCTGGGGACAGGAGCAGTTCCTGTGTCCCTGTGTCCCCGTGCCAGGGTCAGTTCCAGCTGGGGAGCAGCAGCCAAAGCCCCAGTGTGCTGTTCAGGGTGTTCAGGGCTGCCAGCACAGCCCCATCAGGAAATGTCAGAGCAGTTCAGCACCGACTCAAATGTCTGTACAGACGTGTTTAATTAAGGTTAGAGCAGGACACGATTATTTCATCTTGTTACAAAGTTTGTGATTGCCCGAGACAACAACCGAACAGAGGAGACAAATGAGGATCTGAACCAGTGATCACCTTGTATTACCTGAGCATTTCTGATGTCACTTTCAAGTGTTTAGCCATGCATCCTCACTCTAATCTCAGTTCTTTTCAGTGATTGTTTTGCAGCAAAAGATTTAGGCATGAGATTACATCAAGTAATTTTAAAAGTGCCTATCTGTGCTGCTTGGCCTGAATGGTACTTTTGACTTATGCCACAATTAACTAACTTTGTGATTATGTAAGCGTGTGGAAACATATGACTAACTTGTACTTTGGACCCACTTAAGGTGTTCCCTAAGATCCTCTTGTCAAATAAACCTCACTTTCAGGGTATGATTTGTACATATGTTGCTACCCAGCAGCCTTTACACACAATGTTCCCTCTTCTCCCACTCCGCTTGCTCTGTCTCCTTAAGGAAGTGAATTAGTGCTACAATAACATCCTTCAAAGAAGTTTCCAGGAAAGGCAGTGGAGACAAAACCCATCGACCTCTGATTTGTCACTCAGGTTATTAAACTGTACCCTGTGAGACAGTTACCATGAAGACAAATAGCTTGTTTTCTTGTACCAAACAAGACTCTTCAGTTCTATGAAGTCTTACTAAATTGTTAAGCTAGATCTTTGTTCATAACAGGTTTAATCTCTCCTCAGTAAAACCACATAATGCCTGTTATTTATACATGGAGCTACAGCTCAGATTTTCCAAATACCAGCATATTTTCTTAACTGCTCTGAGTAATTTCTTTTGTGCGGGAACACAACAACTTTTGAGGACAACTTTCTTTAAGAACAGAAATTACTACCATAAATAAAGAAGAACCTGTTTCTTTGCTCAGCTTTTCTGACTTTTTTACCTGTTTTGACCTCCATGTAATGAAACTTCAGCTTGTTGGGAATCATCTTGGGGCATAAACAGAGTTCTTGCTTTGCTTTCTGACAAAGACATGGCCTGAGTGAATTTCATGCTTCTGTCTATATCACAACTGGCGTCACAGAAGTTTACTGCTGTAATGCAGAGTGACCTATGAAACCACACACAGAACCTACGTGAAGATCTGCATTTCACATCTATACAATGCAGATATTGGCCTTCAACCCTGCATTTTTAAATCCGGAATTTCTGAGAGACAAAGAAATACCACTCTATTAGAAAAACTTCCTAACATGCCTCTGGCACCTCTAGCCACAAATCTGGCACGGACTTTTCTACCTGACATCACAAGCCCAGGGAGATGTTTTGTCTACTTTCTTCCTTCCTTACAGCTGCCCATACATGTTTGTTCCACCTTCTATGCTGAGTACAGAAATCACCTTCCTTATTGCTCTCCTGCATTAGCTTCTGGAAGACCTGGACATAGCCCAGACGGATTCTTCTCCTCTCAATAGCCAGGCTGTGCTCCAGGTGGTCTTCTGCAGACAGAAGCTCCACAGGTTTTAACTCAACCTGTGCAAAAGGAGAGAAAACAACACAACAGATCTGAATGGCACAATCCTAACAAAGGGCACTTTGAACTTAAAATGGCATCAAAATTTTCTACAATTTTTTGCTATCAGTTGTCCAAGATGACAAGTTTATTAATACTACAAGCACAGAGTCTAAAGCCCAAGAGATTTTCTGCATTATCCTTTCAGAATAATTTATTAAAACTCAATGGCAAAGTGCTTTCAGCTTTTAAATACAAACATCCATGAGAGCACACAGTGTTCATTTAAGAAAAATGGACATTAAGATAGTTCGTATTTAAGAAAAAAAAAAAGACAGGAAAAGATGAACTTAATATAAATGTTTGAGGATAAAATTTTTGAACCAGAAAAATAATTCAGTTGCGCTGGTCAGTGGTGTCAGTGCAAATTTCTGAGTATGTCAGTTCAATGACAAATTGCATCCAAACCTGTACTAGCTTAAGAAAATTACTACATTTGGATAATTACAGCACAGGTGTCACTGACCAATCACTTGTCAGATTTGTCTAGAAGGCCTAGCCTCAGAAACGTTAAAATAATGCACAAAGCAGTGCACCAAAGACAACATTTTGTGTCTTTCAGTGCTGCCACTAATGTTTCTCAGCTTTTGACTCTTCCCTCTAACCCTCTTGCAGATTCATTGCCTCCTTTCCAGTCCTTTTCAAGAGCTTCCCAGATATCCCCAGATGGTCCAGTTAAAAAATTAAGATGGTGGGTATATTGAGATTATCTCTGAATAACTCTAGAAACAGTTGTTCAGAAGAGTGGATTTGAAAAAATTATTCTTCAGTGTCTCTGAGACTTTAGTTTGTGATGGAATTTGAACTGAACTCTCAAACTCCCTCTGGGACATTCCTGTCTTAAGCCTAATCTTAGTTAATCATCACCAATTTAATCCTGAATTAATCTCTCCAGAAATCTGGGCAAAAGGTAAACAGGTTGATGTTATGAGTATGATATCAAACAAACAATTCTTACTTGATAGTATTTTCATACTGTCAGGGTAGCAATTTAGCCATTAGCCTTTCAGAGACAAGATCTGGTCTTTGTAGTAAAACTGCTCCAGTCTGTTTCTTCTCCAAAGTGTGCCACATCCTCACAGAGGAGGAAGCAGTAAGTGACTGGATGTATTAATTGCTCATGGGATGACTCTGCCAGTCTCTAGTGGATGTTTAGCAGCCAGATGTGCTGTCATCAACACATTCAGTGAGACAGGAAAGTCAGATCCATGATGCTAGTTGCAATCAAGAAAGCAGAATTTCACAGGCAAAAGAGTTTATTAAGAGAGTCTGAGGAGTGTTTGGCCTTCCTTACAATAAAACTAAAGGGACTGTGCCTGTCTGGCACAGTGATGTGAAGGCCAATGGTACCGTGACTGATTTCCAAACACCTCCAGAGAGCCAAACACTGGGGAGAAGAAACAGCCCTGGCGTGAAAACTAATCAACATAAATGGCTTCCAATTTAGATTGGAAGTGAGCTTAAAAATAATGCATTCTGTCTGAAAAGTGATGTCTGAACAACCTCCCCAAGAGGGGTAGTCAAGGATAGAAGATCCCACTCTGCAATCAACTTGTGAAAAGAAGAGAGACTCACAAGGATCTCTCTTCCACTGCTTGCCTCTGTCAATACCATAGCCCTCACAAAGACCCCACTTCTACAATGAACAAATGTGCAAAAGGAAATGGAAATAATTGTAATAGTAATAATAATAATAATAATATAGTAATAATAATAGTAATAACAACAACAACAACCTAACCATTTCAGACCAGCAAAGTGGAAAAAACCCCCCGAAAGTCTGTCTTACAAAGTCTGGACTTCATGTTTTTTCCTGTCACTGATCAGAATAAACAGTGTTTCTGCTGTGTTTCACAACTGGAAAAGTTGGGTTATTTCACAGAAACTCGGTCACTCCAAGCTTAGAAGAAAACAGGAAAAATACCTTCCCAGCACCAACTGGTTTAGCCACGTATGTTGCATATGCCACACTCACAGTCTTTTCAGCATTAGTCAAAACATCCTGTACAGTCACCTTGATGCCAACCTACAAGGAAGAAGGTGGTGGAGGAAGGAGACAAAAAAGGTATTTACATCATTGTCAATTGATTTGAGACAAAACAGTGCAGTTTTTATCAGTTCCTTACACCTAAAAGGACAAAAGGTAAAAAACCTGCTCTAATCACTGATACATCTCTGGTCATCACAGTATTAACTCAGCTCTGAAAGGTTTTTCAGTACAACAACTTTTATGTTTGTTTAGCATCACTTGTAGGGTAAAATTACAAAAACAGGAAAGATACTTATATGTAGTTTTATGGATATTTCCTTCCATTTACTTCTGTGGCATTTGGAGTCCCCATCTGAATCAGTTTCTAAGATCTGTACATGCAAAAGAAGTGTGTTCAGAGGTACAAACACAATGAAATACTTGAACATGGAACACTGGATTTGATCCTGTGGCATAGGTCTGACATACATCAAAATTCTGTTTTTTTTCTAATTTTCAGAAACTTTTGGAATACATTAGCTGTGAGATGCATCACTCCCGTTAATAATAATGGGAATTGGACACAGGCACAATGCACGAAAAGCAACCCCAGAGTTCAGTTTGGATTTGAAGTGACTGGGCAAGGCATTGCATCCTTACTACAGTATGAAGACTAAGATCATGTGTACACCTGAGATACACACATTTGTATCAGAAGTTTCAAAAATGCTTTGAACTCCACCTATTCAGTGGATCTGACCTGGACCAACACCACCTATGCCATCCTGCCCAGTACAACCTGCCAAAGGCTTTAATTCTTCTGGGCCAAGTTGCTACTCTGACACGGATTATTTCACAGGAAACACAAAATTGTAACACTCTGAAAACAGTGTCATTAGGCACTGCTATTGTTCAGATATCTGCAAATTATCTGGAACAAATAAACCTGGGCCCAGGCTGTGTTCCTCTGCTGCTCCCACCTCTGCTCTATTCCTTAAATATCTTTAGAAAAAAGAGTGATTATCTCTTACCTCCATGCTGGTTTTGAATGCTCTGTTCACCTTTGTTTTGATGGCAATAATTTGTCCAACCCTGTTAGGAAGAGTAAGACCTTAAAGCATGCAAACATGCAGCTTTATAAGGGCTTGAATCTGCCTCTCTGCATTTAGTACTCCTAAAAGTACTGAAGAACATCTCATTAATCAGTCTGTGTCTTCCACACTGCACTGAAAAATGGCTGAAAAAAGTGGATTTTTCACTGTTTTCAATTTAACACTGTTATTCACCAGTCAGATTTGGTCAGTAAAATTACAGCCACACAGAGATCTGCAACATTCCTAAATGGCAACATTCCTTCTCTCTGCTGGTGCCTGTATGACAGCAGGTGTGCTCCAGGTACACCCAGAAATTTTGCCTTTTGCTCAAAAGCACATCCTGCACCAAACTGAGGAGTACATCTAGCTGCAAAAGCACTCAGACACACTCCACATGCACCTCTGGCACACAGGTATGTGCACATGAGGAGATAGCCCTAGGACAAAAAGTGCTCTTGGACATCTTTAAAAGATGGGGAAAGAGTTCATGTTCCAAGTCTTGGCCAAGAACAGGACTGCTTGTCCCTTCTGCGCTAACATCACCCCTCTGAAAACTACTCTTCCCTTTTTACCAAAATAAAATATATAAGCCAACATTTTTATTGTATTATCTAGTGTGATTTAATTATATTATGTAGTATTTTTGTTATATATATTTTTATTACATTCTTTGTTTTATTATCTTTCAAACTCTCTTTATTGTATCTTCAAAAGGAATTTAAATGAGGAAATATTTTCTCTCCTTCTGGAATTCCTAAACGCTCCACGTTCATAACAGGAACAAACTTTGTTTCCAAACCCCTCAAATCCCAACCCTAAGCTATGCTGAGAGGGTGGAAGGAAGGCAGTTTGCCCTGGAGTTCTCCCACTGAGCAGGAAGCAAAAGGACACAACGTGCAGGGTAAGCCAGAGCCACAGCCAAAACAGAAGGGTGTCAGGCCACTGCCTCCAGGGAATTCAAGCTGAGCTACAAATGCTGAAAAGCAGTCCTGGGGCAAGCAAAGTGGAGCTAATTACAGCCAAGACTGAAGCAAAATTTAACTCAGACCACTTGGGTACTGACAAAACATTCTCAGCAAAGGATTTTGCACTGTTATTTTAAATATTTAAATAAATATTTTAAATACTCAAATAAACCCCAGTTTATTTTAAATAATAATAATATTAATAATAATTGCTTCCTAATTTAAATGAATTAAGTTTTGACATTTGAAGGCAAATAGGCTGACTTAAATTGCTTATTCCACTGCAGAACTAGAATGGGAAATAGGAAATAAGAAACCTGCTCCTTCACAGGACCTGAGAGGAAAAACAGATTACACAGCAATTTTCTCTTCCGTGTTCACACCCAAGAACACAGGGGAGTCCTTTGGGTGGGTAGGGCAGGGGAAATGGTCAGTGGAAAGAACTGACCATCTGCAGGTGCACAGCCCTCATTAGCTCCTGCAGAGGATGCTCAGAGGCAGCTTTTGCATTGTTCATTGCAAAGGAAAAGCAGAAGTGTTAAGGCAGTTGTTCCCAAGTGCACAGCTAAGGAGCCACCAGCTCCCTTCCTGAAAGGAGAGTGTTCAGGACTGCAGATATGCAGGGACAGAAGCCACACACTTCCACACTTCCACTTAAAACTGTTAGAAACTTACTGAACAAAACTGTCAGAATGAACCGACTATGATTCACATATGGAACACTAATAAGATTTAAATAAATGTAATTTAAAATCAGATGTGATTGAAAATCAGTACCACTGAACTGCTGTGTATTACAAGAAAATGAAGAGGTTATCATGGAATAAATCTAATTTTTGAACTATATGGATTTGTGACAATTTCTGTGTACATCTCAGCTGAAATAAGCACAGAAGACTTAATCCTTGCAGAAGATTTAGCAACCTGGTTTAGGTAAATAAACCTTACGGTAAGTCACTTAAAAACCATCTTATTAACTTACCAGAGAGAGCAGCAAGAACTCTTTTATTTATGCAACATGAATTAGATCTGGCAAAATTTAGGAAATTGCACAGTAAGCTGCAAGAAGGATGTTAGGGATGGCCTGACAGAGAAAAATAATTTCTTAAATTATTTCTTTCACAGTTACAAGATTTGTACCTGAAATTACAAATGAAACATTGGTATTGCAAATGAAATAAGAACTAGAAATATTTGGAAACAAAATTGGAATGAAAAGTATTTTCATCGTATTCCAGAAGCTCCATTCTGCTCTCAAGAAACAAGACAAAAAAGTGCTCTGAAGCTACTAAGTGTGAACTATTACACCTGAGAGGGAAACATTACCCTGACTTCGATTAGTTTTCACAGGCAGGGTGTTTTCCTAAGGACAAAATTAAAAACACAGAGCAATTCCAGGCAGGACAAACATTTCAATATTGTGAAACAGACCAAGAAATTCTCTTTTGAGTTCCAGATTTGGTATGATCACATTCAATTCTCTGTCACTGGCTCTACTTCTTACTCTAATGGACACTGCTCTGACAGTCTGGAGTCTGAGTGGTGCTTATTTTACACTTATGCCATGAACAGGTTTAAACACACATCAGCTGTACCTCTGGCAGCCAGTGTTGCTTTGTTCACAGACACAAAAACTGCATGTGCACTGCTCTGTGCTGCCAGGTCTATCCCATCTAACCACTCATTAATTCCCAGATTGCACCGTGCACACCCACACCAAACCACAAAGTCATGGCTTTCAGTTTCTGTAAAGATATGGTTTAGGAATAAAGGTCCTATTTCCTCTTACAGTGTTTTTCATCCCAGTGAAAACCATGCAAAATGGTTAAAACAAATTCAGTCCCGTTTATCTTGTAAACCCAGTGGATTCAGTGAATGTAAAACATTTCTCTTTTTTCTAGAAGAGCTGAAAGAAAAAGTTGCTAGGAAATGAACCAAAAGAGAACTTGCAATGATAAAAACACTAATAACAGTAAGTTTTATAGATATGTGTTCCTTATTTAACAGAGATAAGCAATGGCCTGCAGTCATTCACTACAGCCAGAGAGCACTGGGCCATCAGTTTCTCACCAGGCATCTTGATTGCCCAGTCAAGGTAACAACAGTTTATTTCTGTGCTCTGGAATGGATCTGATCTCTGGGTGGGTCAGGCCATCACAGCTAGAAAAAAACAATCTTGAGTCTTAGCCCTGTGACTGTGGTGAGTTCATGGGTGTGCTATCTCCCATTTTATAATGCCTGGGTTTGCTCATCTCTGCCAAATAATAATCTCCAGAATGAAAACATCTGACTGCTGTCAGATGGTTTGTATACCTGGCAGCCTCTTCAAACTGAATGTCATCCATGGACGCTGTCACACAGGACACCCCAGCATGTTTCTCAGCTTCAAAAGAGACACAGGGGCACACAGTTACCACTCTGCACCTGCAGGGAGCTATTCACCTGTGGGCTGGTGCCTGACACACGGGGACTGCACACAGCAGGTCCTGCTTCTTCCTGTGAACACCATAATGCAACTCTGCACTGCGCCCCTTAGGAAAAAAAGAGAGCTGAACAAGATTAAAGTTAATATTTTTTATCATGATTTTGTTGTAAAGGGTGTTTGTATTTATGGGTGGGTAACATCAGGAGACGAGATCAGACGATAGCAACTATCTTAGTCCGTTTGAAAACCCCTACCTAAGGTCTTTTTCTAAAAATGAGCATTCTGGTAAGAGAACCTTAACAAGCATTTTGAAAGACAGAAAGAGCCTCAAAGTGTTAGCAAGCTCACAGAAAGCTCATCATTCTCCCTCAAAACAGTATGTCATGAGCATCAGCTAGGGCAATCCAGTGGGGAAGTTTCATGTCAGCTGAGGATTCTGAGACACAGGAGAAAAACCCGCTTAGTAGTAGGTAAAAACCTTAGTTTATTAGTGCTGTCACAACGGTGGACAGCAGCTAAGTACTTGTCCTTAATGCTGCACCAAAAATGCAGGAATTAAATAAAACCAAAGACAAACAAGATCCAAAAAATTCAAAAACAGAATTCACCTGCTGTGAAATATTTTTACCCAGATTTGAACTGTTGTTCATCTCCCTGGAATGCATTTGGCTGTGAAAAAGAGCGCACAGTTTTTGTATTAATTATGAAAGATAATCTGGAAAAAATAAACATCTTTTTTACTGTTAATATTTAATCACCTGATAGTTAAGTTTTTACAGCAAGTTAATATTATATTTTATTTGACCATAGCACCTAGAGTTTCCAGTCAAAAGGTAGATCTGCAGTGAACTAGGAGCAGTACAAACACAGAGAACCTCTGCTCCAAAGTCCTGAGTGACACAGAGGCAAGAGAGGGGACCAGCAGGGAACCTGGAAAATAGGCAGGAGCTCTCACTCCCAAGCAGCCCCGTAATTCTAGTGAGCATCACAAGAGGAGCTCAGAGAAATCCTTTGAAACCCCAAAAAAGCACTGCCGAGAGTTAAAACATGAGGAGGTGAGATGGAATCACTCCTCCATGAGCCTGAAAGAAGAGGCTCGTTCTCGTTCAGGGAAGCTGCCCCAGGCGAGGCGGTCCTGGGTGTCGGTGTGAGCCCCGCTCGGGCGGCCCACGGTCACCGGAGCGGAGACAGCCAGCCCCGCACGCCGGTACCCCGGTACCCCCGCACCCAGCATCCCGGCAGTAGCCACGGAACGCCGGCAGGAGCCACGGAACGCCGGCAGGAGCCACGGAACGCCGCCAGCCTCCTTAGGGCTGCTGGTGCACGCACCGGGAGCGCGGCTCGCTGCCAGGCTCTCGCCGTGCTTCCCCTGCCGCCTGCACAAATCACTTCTGCAAGCTAGCGAGGGGTTTTTTGAGAAGCTGTCGAAGCCGAGATGCTCTGCACGCTGGTTGGATTCGTGGCTGTTCCACAGAATCCCGAAATAGTTGGAGCTGGAAGGGTCCTCCGGAGACTATTTAGTCCAATCCCCTGCCAAGGCAGTAGCACCTTTCCTTCTTTTTGGCACATGCATGCCAATAATCTCAAATTAGTACTTTTCTTCCTTCTCTTACTTATCTTTTTTCCCACCTTTTCCCTTCTGCTGCTCCTTTTTTAACTTCTCCTCATCCTCACATTCCCATCACCTTCCCGGCTCTCCCGTGCCATCTGACGCCTCACCCTCGTGGTGTCTGTTCCTAACGGGACCCCAAATCTCCTGGGCTCCTCGAGAGAGATGTGGAGCTCCTGGAGCGGGTCCAGTGAAGGCTGCCGGAATGACTGGGGGACTGGAGCATCCTCCTCACGAGAGATTTGGGTCTGCTCAGCCTCGGGAACAGATGGGTGAGAGGGGACTCATCCATGTGTACAATTATCCAAAAGGGTGTCAGAGCCTGGAGCAGGCTCTGCTCGGTGGTGCCCAGCAATGCGACCTGAGGCACGGGGCAGAAAACGATGCCCAGAAAGCTCCACCTGAACATGCAGCTGTGTCAGGGGAGGTTCAGGCCGGATTGTGGGAGAAGTTTCTTTCCCCAGAGGGTCGTGGGGCACTGCCCAGGCAGCGTTTGGACACTGCTCCCAGCGGTGCACAGGGGGATTGTTGGGGTGTCGGCGCGGGGACAGGGGTTCGACTGGGTGATTCCGGTGGGGTATTCTGTGATTCTACGATGAAGAACTTCTCCAGTGAGCACTGGATCAGACTGCCCAGAGAGGGTGTGCAGCGGAGCTCCCCGGGCCCGTCCCAGCAGCGTTTGTACGAGTCCCTGTGCCCCGAGCTCTGGGATGACCTCGAGACTCCTTCCACCCTGCCTCACCCACGCTGTGACCCAGTGCAACCTCCAAAGCCCTCTCTCCCTTCCAGGGGATGAAACCTTCCCTCAAGCCTCCCGCTGGCCGTACCTGCCAGGCAGGCGGCGGCGTCCATCCATCGCAGCAGCGGCCCCGCGCCCAGCTCGCCGCGGGGCCCGGCGTGGGCCGGCAGCACGGCCTGGCACATGCACACAGCCANAGGGGAAAGGGAGCTCAGGATGAGGGGATGAAGGAGCCCAGGATGAGGGATTAAGAGGTACCTGGGATGAAGGAAAGAGCAGGACGGGGCTTTGGGGTGAGGAAGGCCCGGGATGAGGAGAAAAGGCGTGTGAGGATGNGATAGAGGTGGCAGGGGTGAGGGAAAAGGGATGAGAGTCAGGTGGTGTTGGGGATGAGAGGGTGGGGTGCCAGTGCTGAGGGGAATCACGGAATGGGTTGGGTTGGAAGTGACTTTAAATCTCATCCATTCCCACGCCTGCCATGGCAGGGACACCTTCCACTGTCCGAGGCTGCTCCAACCCCAATGTCCAGCCTGGCCTTGGGCACTGCCAGGGATCCAGGGGCAGCCACAGCTGCTCTGGGCACCCTGTGCCAGGGCCTGCCCACCCTGCCAGGGAACAATTCCTGCCCAATATCCCACCTTCACCTTCTCTCTCAGTTTGAAGCCATTTCCCCTTGTTCTGCCACTGCCTGCCCTGGTACAAAGTCTCTCTCCAGCTCTCTTTAGACCCTTTAGGTTCTGGAGGGTGCTCCAAGGTATCTCTGCAGCCTTCACCTCTCCAAGCTGAGCAGCTCCAGTGAAGGGGGTGCTGGTTGTGTACAGGACACCATGGACTACATGTTTCCTCCACTCCTGTCCCAGGACTCCTGAGGTCACCTCACAGCCTGGCACCAGACACTGCTAGGTTTGCTATGTCCTCTGTCACTGAAATGTCTCAGTGAATATTTTCATCAATTATATTCATATGAAATGAGTATTTTCATTTTTATTTCTCTTTTGGAGTCTTGCCCTCTCGTCACCAACTTGACAGCCCAGCAGATGTGCCCAAGGCAGACATGTTCCCATCTCCAGAGGCAGTGGAACCCTGGCACTTCCAGCATGGATGTTTTGATTCCCACCTCTGTGGCCACAGCCCCAGTCACATATTCCTGCAGGAGTCAACAGCCTGAGAGCCCACATAGAACTCCTTCTCTGACCTGCTCCTTCTCACACCCTGGTAAGGATGTTGCTGCTCTTGCACACTGTGAAAATACAAGCAGTGCTGAGATAGAAGTGCAATCACTTCTGAGCTGTCAGGAAGGTCAAAGTTTTATTATTGCCACAGTTACAGTGTTATTGCTACTGAAGGCCAGCCAGTGTGGGGACCCTCAGTGCCTGGGCTTGTCAGCTGCTGGTGGGGCAGGTGTGTTACTGCAATGTAGCAGACGGTATAAACCGTAAATGGTTTTCAGGAAAGAATGCAAGGCTTGTATTTGACTATTGTGCTGCATGGTTTCAATGCAGCAGGAAGACTCTTTTCTGTATCCCTTCCTTACAGCCCTTCCTCTTGGTAGTTACTCTTCCAGAGAGGGCTTCCCATGTTTCTCAGAAACATACATCCACCAGTTTATATCATGAACACTTGTTCATTTAAACATTGTTAAAGATCCAGCTTTAACCTATAACAGCCAGGAAAATCTGAATTTTACCCAAGACAGTTTCTCAGCGCAGTAGGGGTTCTCTTCCCACACGGTCTGTTACTATCACTGCACTGCTATAGCACCATCTCTGTTTCTGTGCACATACTCTTTTTATCAAGCAACACCCTGGCTGTACCATCTCACTTGTTACATTTCAGAAAATCCTGGCTCTGAAAATTAGCACGTTGTGCTATTCCCTACATTTATTTTTGTTCTGTTGCTTCAGGAAAATTACTGGTATCTCTCTCCTTCTCTGGTTTCTGTGAAGGGAAAACCAGACTGTCATGGCAGTGAGACACCTTGGTATTGCTACCTGAAGAGGGTCTGTAGAAGGTTTGCACCCAGTGTTTTCTCCTTCCTCAACTGCTCAATCCAGATGACAAAAACCTCAAATTATCAGTTTCTCACACTGTGGATCTTAGATGCTAGAAGAAAAAGTCTGTAAACAGAACTGAACATTTTCCTATAAAAAACCCCCTTAATTTACATTTTGCCTGCTTAGGCCAGTAATTAGTAAATTTGTTCTCAGGTTTACCTTGTCACACTCAAGCATTCTCTAAGATAATGCTGTTTGTTGTTCCTCCATGGGTTCTGCACCTCTGTTAAACACAGTCCCAGTGATGGGGTGCCTGGCCTGTTACAGATCTCTTGTTTGCTGTGAGATGAGGAGCTACGAAGCTGCTGGAATCACAGGGGGGCACAGTAAAATAGGAATTTCTCACGTGAAAAACCTTCAGTGTGGGGGGGAGCATGTGCTTGGGGTGAGGGGAAAGAGAAGCAGCTGGAGCAAGGGAAAGCTGTTGTCTCAAAATCACACCTCTGATCTGCTTGATGCCATTCAGGTGTGCCCTTTGTGGAACAGGAATACAAATAAGCAGTGCCCAAGGCAGACACACCTGGGCAGTGTGGCCAAGGAACTCACACTCTAAAATGAACTTTCCCAAATGATTATTTGCTTTCACAAGCTGCATTTCCTCTGCCCTCCAGCTACAGGAGAGAGAAGCTAAAGGAGCGTAATGGACTGTACAGGAACCACTGAAGCTGACTCCTGCAGTTTCCTACACAGTCTCCATTGGACTAAAGCAGTGTTTTACAGCTTTTGGTGCTCAGGTAATACCTGCCAAATTGGTACTGTTCTCTTTTCACTGCTGAGAAAGAGAAATTAAGCTGCTGGCCCCAGTTCAGAGAGGAGATCTGTGCTTTTCAATGGTTTCCCACTTGAAAAGTACTTTGTGTGGCACAGCTACAGCAGCACCTGTGGCATCACCGAGGTAGCTGGACCTAAGGCAGCCTTTGTGGATGCACCTTTGTGCATCTTTTCCTGTTAATAAACCACGAGCTCCGGCTTACATGTGAATAAATCTGTAAAGTAAAGCCATTAGAGTGACCAAGAAGTGTTCTAAAATGCATCGTTTTGGGAATTTTTTAAGTTTTAAAATTAAATTAT
>VWZS01001931.1:25007-70892 GCA_013397075.1 Rhabdornis inornatus | reverse complement strand
GGAGTCCCTTCAGAGATCTCTTCTAGGTGCTTTCCCACAGGTGGAAGTCTGAGGGGGTTAGGAGACACCAGAAGGGATCTTGGAGGTCAGCCGGAATTAATTCATTTGATGTTAAAGTAGCTTTCATCATTCCCTTAAAGATCCCACTGTCGCGGCCAAACTGCTTTTCGGTTTTGCAAATTTCCTTTTTGTTTTGGTAAGAGAAAGGGTGATAGCTTCTAATTTAATTTCTCCTACCAGAATATATGACAGGGGCAGCTGAGGGTATTTCTTCCTCTTCCTGGTTCTGATCTCCAGGGTACCCCCCTACCCTGGGGTCCCCCCCTGCCCCCACCATCGTGGGTAATGGGAGGTGGCCCCACCCTCACCTTGTGTGAAGCAGGAGGTGGTCCCGCCTCCACCCCATGGGAAACGGGAGAGAGACCACCTCCTGCCATGTGGGAGACCGGAGGGGGAGCGTGGGAAACAGTAACAGGAGAGGGGATGGAGTTGCCCAGGGAGGAGGAGCAACCGTGGGAACTAGGATTGCAACATCTGTAGGCAGGGTTGCAGGATGATGTCATGCAGGGCGGGGACATGGAGGAAGGGGGAGGAGTGTCCGAGGGGAGGAAGGGATTGTGGGATGGGAAAGGGTTGGAGGCAGGGACATGTGGTAGAAGGGATTGTGGGAAGAAGAAAGGTAAGATGGAGGGCTCACCACATGGACGGCGCCATCTTGGATCCCTGCCACGTGGTTGCTACCATGTGGATGGGAGGGGACATCTTTAAAACTAACAGAACACCGAACTGGGGTAGAGGGGTATAGGGAAGGTGCTCTGTCAGTCTGCGCACAACTGCCAGAGTTGGGGTGCTGGGCGGGAGGCGGGGGGCCAGGGAAACAACGGCTGTTCCAGGTTCCCTGTGTTTCTCGGGATGTCCTGCGCATCTCGTCCAGCTCTGGGGTCTGGGGGCTGGGAGAAGGGTTAGGGGAAACCAGGGGAGTTTGTTGTGGCTGTCCCTTCACTTCTCTTTTAATCAATTCTTTGCAAGTTAAAAGGAACAGCGGAAGAAATTTGGATACTGTTTTGTCTCCCTGCTCCACTTTGAGAGTTAATAGGTCTCCGATTTTGTCCCAGGAAGAGACAGAATTTACATTTTGCAGGGTAAACTGAGAGAAATGAAGAGATAGCCAGCACACAAACCGCTTTAACTGTTTCTTAGAAATTGTGACGTTCCCACTACTTAAGATATCCCAAACTTGGGAGTACATGCTCCTTTGTTGCGCAGAAAGTTGGGACCCCATCCTGATGTTAAAAGCAATCTGCACAATTAAATCTACCTTTCTTTGCAGTCAGATGCAAACAGAAACTGAAAGCGTTGAAAATTGTCCAAAACCAGCCTGGGGATGGGTCTGGCGTCTTCTCCTCCCCGCGTGACACTGGAGTAGGAGGAGCACACGCCAACACACCGTGTGGCTTTTAAACTGCCATCAGCAATGCCACTCCGCCAGCGCCGTGCCTCCGCATGGCTGCTGTGGCTTCATGCTGCTTGCACTGCTTGCCACCACACCAAAAGTGTGCCACTGCCCGCAACTTGTGGTACAGGCGGCTCGCTCCGCCTGCACTGCTTGCAGCTCGCGTGCCGCTTGCCGCGGCCTGCACCGCTGCTCACACTGCTCCCAGCGCCAAACTGCCATGCCCGCTGCGTCACCCTGCGCACCGGGTCACATGTGTGCCACCCGCAACCCAAGCCAACCGCTGGGCCACCCACGCCACTTTGCGCACCACCTCTGCGCACCACCACCGTGTGCCACTGGTGCGCCGGGTCACCCACGCACTGCCACTGCTCCACGGCTCACGCCACTGCTCTGCGCACACCACTCAGGCCGCCCACGCCACATGGCCCCGCACCACCTGTGCTGCGCTGTGGGCCACATGCCAGCACCGCCATCTCTCACTATGTAGGAACCCACCCCCATTGCAACTGGGGGCTACTCAGGGTCGTCGCTAACACTCGCGAGGGGTACTCACCCCCCTCTTTGGCTGTCTGGAACTGCTGCAAGGAAAGTCCTTTATCCGAGGCGACCCACCTTTGGGCTAAAGACAGGCTACCGGTCCTCTCCTCGTAGGTATTGCTGCACAAAAAGCAGCCTGTTGCCTCCAAGGTAACTCATAGTCCAAGGGCTCGTATAATCCACATGTAGATCCAAGCCATTGCGTGAGTCTCTGACCTCACGAGAGCCACACGCTTGGATGCCAGTTTTTGGTTTTCCTTTCTCCCCAGGTCCTCTAGGCTAGCTCTGGACTGCAGGGGATGGAGAAATCCCGACAAGGTCAAAGGCAAAAGACGAAAGGAGGCTCTTTCTCCTGTGGGAAATGGTCCCACTGTTTATTGTAGCTTCCAGGTGGGAGAAGGAGAAAAAGACCAAACAGAACATGGCAGGAGGCTTTAAACCTGGGGAAAGGGGAGGGGAGGAACAGGACCCTGACCAATGGGGAATAACCGAAGGGGAGGGGCGATGGGAGGATGAAACCACATCACCATAGCTTGGGGGAATACAGAACAAACCATTTAGTGCAGTAGAACATTCACGAACCAAACTACTTTAGTGCAATACAAAAATTTACTTCCATTAAATCCCCATTTCAGCACTTCTTCCCCATTGTTCAGCTGGCTTTAGACTTTTTTGGGTTTCATTCAGGTGTACCTTTACTCTGCCTCATCATTTCCTGCCACAGCTAAAAACTTAAAGTAATAAAGGCTCGTTGAAATTTGCACACAACTGGAGGATGGTGCTGCACTTGAATGGTGCCATTCCATTATCTTTTCAATGGTGTTAGTGCTGGGCTTTTGTCCTGCTTCACACTTCAAGAGCACATTCCTTCATTTGGCCGCAGGGTTCAGCTAGGAATGAGTTCAGTGGTCAGAATGCAGAATATGCATATGATGCTATCCCAGGTAAGCTTTGGCATGAGATGGGAAAGATACAGCAGTAAGCAAATGATAAAGGAATTAAGCTAATATACAGTCTCTATTCTGTCATGTATGCCTTAGGGTATATGCATGTCTTAGCTCTAAGCAGTGCATTGTTTGGGAAAGTACATTCAGGCATGACTAATCTGCGTTTGTTTCCCTCTCCCAAAACATTGTTTCATTTGAAATATTTTATTTCTCCATATTTAAAGAATATTATTTCATAATGCAAAAGCTATTTTTCATTTTTCTAGAACAACTGACTGAACTGTTTCTGTTAATCTTTCTATTATTTAAGCACTTCTATCTGCAATACACAATAGAAACAAATTGATTTTTTTTTGAGACAAGCTTGCTTTTTATCCTACAGAAACAATGACTCATGAGATTCATCCTCATCTGTATTCCTCCCTCAACTAATAAGTTAAATGTGAGGTTTGCATTTGTATTAAAAGACAGGCTGTGTGTACCTCACCAGGGAGATTGTCTGAACATGGAGGCCACAGAGGAAAATTCCTTTCCACAGTAAAGCTGCTTCACTGGGCATTAAGGAGCTTTGCAAAGTTTGTTCCTTAAGTGAAGAAAACAGCGTTAGATTTAATTCATTGCTCACACTTACAGTGATCCTAGTCTGGTGTGTACTTCATCATGATGCCAGAAGATTTGTAAAGAGACTGCAGAAGGCAGAGACCTGTAATGCTTTGTTTTTGGGCCTGTTAATCCTGCAGATGGAGAGCATCAGGATGTATAAGATTCTACACTGATCTAGGATAAAAACACCCTCTATTTTCATTCTGAAACAGTCCTGCAAATGGTTGTGCTATGTTGCATACAGGTAAAACCTTATAAAATAAAGGCCTTATAAAATCAGGCTCAGCTGAATTAACAGCTAGACTGGTAAGTTCCTATGAGAAAGAATTCTAAGAATGAAAGTCAGTTTGCATAACAATCTATTCTTGTGAAAAAAAACCAGGTTGTACCTGTGAGAAGTAAAAAGTCTATCCCATGAGAATCTGTGGAGAAAATATGTACACATATGTGTAAAGAGAGAGTCTTAGCACATACACACACAAACACCTTCTAACCAATGAATTGAGCATCAAGAAAGTTACTGAACAATTAGAATTAAACACGATAACTTGGAAAAGTGTATAAAAATAGGCTGTAACATTAAAGTGGGGCTTTTTGCTGCTGAAACTTTGAAGTGCTTTGCCTGTCATTACTTGCCATTGTTGTTATAATGCTTGTCTAATTAAGAAGGGAGTGTGAAGGATGGGTGTAGGTATTTGTAGTCAGTGTACCTGCTGAAGCCCTATGCGGTGAGGAGACACCCTTAGCTGGAGCTGACTCTGCATTAATGCAGAGAAGATTGTTTAAAGCTAAAATGACATATAGGCTTGCAACTCCATGGTGTGGATGGACCATGGGGTTTAGCTGGGAGGAAATAGACCCTTACCAGTACATTTCACTGCATGAAAAATACCCAATTTTTCTGCAAAGCAATGGATTTTGCATCGGGCTTTTTTAACCGAGCAAAGGCTTCTGTGCATCCAAGTACTTAATTTTTGGTGAAATAAAAAGAGGAGAGGATTGCAAAAGAAGCTTTCCAGAAAGAAATTTGTATCCTGTACATCAACTTGTTCCTCTTTGGACACTGCTCACAAAACACTGTCTTGCAGATGTTGGGATAACTGATACTTAACTGAGAAAAGACTCATGAGATTGATTTTCTAGAAACAATAAAAGCTTCACATATTGTTATAATCTCCTCCCTTTACCTTTCCCTAGGGAGGGCCTGTATTTGCAGAGGCTGCACAATAGACAGGTCTATTCTCTTTGACAGCCAGAGCCAAAAGCCTCTTTCTGTATAAGTCTAAGGCCAGACTATCTATGGATTCCTGTTTAAATGATTTTTGAGATTTTGCAGCACTTCTGTGTTCCTGGAATTCTCTAAAGCAAGTGTGCTTCTGTGAATGGAGTTCTTGTAGGTGAACCTGCAGAAGTGCAAGTGACTCTGATCTGTACAGCAAAGGGTTAAGAGAACATACATCTGCAAAACTGAAAGATGAAAGCAACCTAGACCATTAATTTCACATTTTCTTATGGAGAAAAACACTTTGAGCAGATACAGCATGTAGAAGGAAGACGAAAAACGCCACCCCTGGCAGAGTTGGGAAGTTGAACTATGTGTTGAAGCTCAGAGATTGAAGGCTCCAGAGGGTAATTCATACTCCTGCCTTATAACTCAGTCAGAATTATGGTTGCAAGTGCAGTGAGCACCAGAAGCTTATATGTGAATTCTGCCAGAGATATGTTGGGCAGTCCTATGAATAGACAAGGAATGTCTTTAGTTTGACAGGTAATATTTACTTTTTCCCATCCCATCTCCAGACAACTGCAAGAGAAAAGTACTATGATTCACTGCAGGCCAGTAAGCCAAGAGAGATTTTTACATTTCTCTGACAGTGGATTTCAGTTGGCTTCGGTGGACATGGTTTCATGGGCACTTCAGCACTAGGACTGACCTAAGTGCAAATCAGGCATGGTTTTCTTTTGGGTGGATTTCTCTTGGCTGTTATTGACAGCTTTCTTTAATTTGATTTTCATGAGTGATGTGTTGATTTGACATAGTCCTATGCATGAGCTGAATGTAAATTGAAGACTGCAAAGTAAACAAATTCCCAATGCAAAAGGCGGTCTCAGAGACTTCCAAAACCTCAGGATAAAAGTAATTTCAAAGTAAAAATCTGTATGCTGAAAAATACTTAATTTCACAGAAAAGTAATTTAAGCAGCATGTGTTTTGCAGTTTGATGGTGTTCCATACAACACAGTATTAGTTTCTTTGTTCACTTGTAGGTGTCTGCTCATTAAGTAAGATCTTCTTTACAAAATGTAGGGGCTGTTTAAATGCTTTAGGGCATGAGCATATTTATTATGAGCTGATAATCCTTGTAACTTGTTACATTAAAATATAAATGGATTCTATTCTGATAAGCAGCATGAAAGTGATTAGTAAACTGTAGAAATAAATGTGCTAGAACCCTAAACAGTGTAATAATCCTCTAAGGGAAATTGCACCTCATTCATTTATAATGGTATTGTGATTGGCTTTGTTTTAGTCCAACATTTGAGTCAATGCTTCCATGAAATTCTCCTGACTTGCCTTCCAAAATGACATCAAAGACAAACAGAGAAAAACAGTCTTGACAAAACCAGGTCACTACATCAACAAGAGCAGAGTGGGCTGAGCAGCTCTGCTTCCTAAATCAAAGCCTTGCTGCAGGAGCACTGCTGAGCTCCCATTAGTGTGTCACAAGTGCCATTCTCAGCAGTGAGGGACCAAAAAAGTGTCATAACTGCAGAAAAAAGGCTGAAGGCTTTGGCCAAAGCCTAGTGCCTTTCTCTTCAGAGCGCTGCTATGCTGAAATGAGGATGTGGAGGTCCTCAAGGTATCCTTTTTATGTCCTGGTCCCAGCTATACTTTGTGGCCAGGAATGCACAAGGAATGAGGGGGAGTAGTAAGACCTTTGTGCCTAAATCCAGCAAAAATTGCAGCAAGGGATCTGAGGTGTTCTGCCAGCCCTGTCCTTCCAGAGGTCCCTTCATAGTCTTTGCCAAATTCCCGGGTATGGGAAAGACTAAGGGTCTTCTAAAGGATACACATCTGGACTATTAGGGAAATGCATGGGCCAGAAGCCTAATCTCAGTCTGCCTTCAGAGCAAGGAGCTGTCAAGAAATCATCATCTCCATCTCCTACCCCAGTTCCTGCATATCCCTGGAAGAGCTGTCCATCAAGGGACAGAGAGGGGGATTTGAATACGCACACAGGGCCATGCAGGCTGCTTTGAAATTGCCATTTTGTCAAAATAACTTCATGTACAGTTTGGCTGTCTGCAGTGGTAGGATGAGACCTAGAGTACACTCAGGAAAAGGACCCTCTTCCTGGATCTTGTGTGGCTGTATCCTCCAGGCTTTTTTGTAAAGGGCCAAGATAGTGTCTATAGCCAAAACTTAACGAGATAATTATAGCTGGCAGGGCTTGGTAATTAATGTCTAGTACAACCTACTGTAACATACTGCTGGTTTTACATGTGTTTTGTGCAAAGTGGGAGTGCTGAGGCATGCTCATTTGCTGCTGTCTGATGGGGAGAGGGTGACAAATCCTACAGGAAGAAGGAAATGTGCTTCCCATCTTTTGGGGTTTTAATTAAACTGCAGTGGCAGAAATGGCAACGTGCTAGGGCTTCTCCTGCAACTGAGCAAGCACTTTGCAGAGAGGGAACCTGGGCACAGGAGGCTCGTACAGGTGTATGTGTTCAAGAACAGTATCTGTTCTGGCTAACAAGCCTCGTTCTGTGTTGCTTATTTACTTGATAAAGAGACCTTCACCTGTGTCTGTGACTATGTGGGTGCAAGGATTTGGTGTTTCCACATGGGTAGCAGTAACAGCACTCGATCTCTGGCAGGTTTCACTAAAGCCATCCAACAGCATAGGTAGCAGATGCTAATGGAAGTCACATGGCACAAGCCTTACTCTTTGTATGGAATACCTCAAAGAAGATTTAGCAGAAGCAAAGACCTGTTCTGAGCCTTGGAATGTCATGCTGTGCAATGTCTCCTAACGGAGCTACTACTGCCTGCTAAAACCTGGAGTCTGCTCCTGCACTTGAGATCCAGAGTTTCCCTGGCTGCACCTTGTGAGCAGAGACATCCGAGTTTCCAGGTGATGTAGCTCAAGAGGGCTTCAGATCAGCTGCCTCTCCCCACACCCTTCTGATGCCGTGCAAGTGCTGCAGGGGCATGGAGAGGAGGCACCTGGGCATATGTGCTGCGTCTATGTTCCGGGGAGGCTGTGAAGGTACAAGCAAATGCCAAGCATGAGCTGGCATCTGCCTTGACCCAACAGGTCAATCCAGAGGAGGAAACTAGGGAAGGAAAAGTGAAACTTACTTTTTTTAATATTAGGAAGATCTGCCTATCTTTATCTCCATGCCAAACAGATGGCTTCTATGACGTGGAACTTCTCTGCGTTGGATTTTGAGCAGAGTAAGCTAATAATGACTGAGTGTAATTGGGATTTAAAATTGAATTCTTGCTTCTTGGTGTAAATAGGAAGTGATAGTGTAGCATGTAGGAGGTCTTTAATCATCAAGATTTATTACATTTTGTAGGATTATAATTGTTTTAAGCTTGTTGTTTCATCTTGAGCACTGACAGAGGCAAGCAGGTAACTGAAGGTACTCACAGAGCATTTTAATGGGGCTTTTTCCTGAATTCATCTGAAGCCAAGCCCGCTCTGGCCACAGCCCCACCCTCTCATCTGCGTTTCGTAAGGGTATTACCACTGTAATTAATAGGACTTGTATAACAGTACCTAATTAAACTGATTCATATAGTGTAAATTTAACTTGATTATCATTAGCCTCAGTGAACTCTGCAGGAGATTAATCCTGGTGATTCATTCACCACAGAGAGCAACAGCAGCAGCTCTGCGGAGGACCAAAATATTAGTAAGCAACAATGTTCTGTGCCCCCAAACCCTGCAAGGTAGGTCTGGGTACCAAGAGTAGCACCAATGTCAGGGAGGGATCTGCGGTGGGACAGGAGTCTCCCCACTTTCAAGTTGCTTAAAAGCCAGCAGGCTTTTTACTGAAATGCCAGCAGGCTTCTACAGTGCCATTCTTAAAATCACTGAATAAGGAGTCTGTGAGAGGATTATGGCTTATATAAGAGTTTCATGTCTGTCCTAAAGCTACACCCCCTATGCATTTGTGCACTGCATGGGGTGTCTGCCAGTGGTTCATGGACATCAGAATGTCCTGAATGATTATGAACCACATTTTGTTTAGGATTATTACAGATATAGTACTTAGTCTCAGTCTTATGAAAGTTGATGAGGTTTAGTCTGTGGGAGGAGAGCAGAGGCAATAATGTTATACTTCTTTATATTAATTACTGCATGTTGAAATGCTGTATACTTTGCTTCTGCACATTGTGCTGGAGAGTTCTTTGCTAAAAAAAACAAATAAGCCTTAGGTAAAATAATAGATATTTTCCTGTATGTAGTCCCAAAGTACAGAGCATGGGGTTTGTCCTGTCTTTGGCTGAACACATCTGTTTGTTTGCTGCTAATAATAGTTTAATCAATGGGGCTGATTCCTGCATATTCTCTATCTGACAGTAGCCCAGAAGACCCAGATGACACATGTCTTTTGTATGTGTCACTTTTTCATTCATTTTGGTTGTTGCTGTTGCTTAATTAAAAGCAAAGAGAAAGTATTACTCCTGTTTGCATGACTGGTCACATCAAACGGTACAGGAAAATCTAGGCCAAGCTGCTTTCTGTGGCCTAAGGAACATTATACCATTGCACCGTTTGCTTTCATAGTAGCAATGCTTCTTTAATAAACACCAGGCACCTTTTGAACTCTCTTTGAAGCCGTTGGTTTTGCTTTCCATAAGTACCCTGTAGCCCACCTTGCCCCCCCCTAGCTCTCTGTGGTGTGGCTGTTATTAGGAGATGTGTCCGTGTGGAATGGGAAGGAGAGGGATATGCACAGCGTGCATCCTCACTGCCTGCAGAAATGGTGCTGGTTATATAATGCCTGTGCTGGGTAACGAGGTGAAACTCTCAAGTCTTCTGTGGGAGCTTTCAGAGGGTTTGGGACTGCTGGCTGGCTGAAGGGTAAGTCAGGGACATGTTCCTCGGGGGGGGGCTGTGTGTTGGGGTGTACATGCAGGTGTCAGTGTGTCAGTAATGCTGAAGAGGGGCTGCAGCATTAATGACTGAGATGTTGGTGCAGGCAATGGTACCTCAAGCAAACACTGCTGCTCAGAACCTTACCTGAAATAGATCATTTTAGGGTATTGCTACTTTGTGAAACAGCTCCATAATTTGTCTGTGCTCTTTTTGTCTAACATGTCTCAAACACAATTAAAAATAAGCTGCGCTTATCCACAATGGCTTTCCTTTAATAGTGGTAATAATACTTTGTGCTGAGGCAGCAAAATGCTTTATATCAAATAATCCAGGACGCTGATACTATTCAAAATATAACTTGCTGAGGCTTTGCTGTTGTTCTTTGCACTCGCTTTTGTTTCTTGCGCTTGCAGACTTGTACCTGTTTGCAGCACAGTTGCTGTGTTTGCTTGTCCAAATACAAATGTTCATGTTGACTGATAAGTGCACGCTGGATGATTGTGTCCATGAATGCTGGATGTCCGTGTCTGTTTTAAGACTGGGACTGTAAGTCTGGATGTGCTTGCCACTGTCATGGAAGAGTTATATGCTTAGCACTCTCATGGAGCTACTGTCAAATGTGCATCTCAGAGCAGAAAGTAATCTTGGTTTGCAACAAGATGGAAAAAAGGAATGCCTGAGCTTTTCAGGGCTATATTGTGGAAAGTGTGTTTGCACTGTAAGTACTGTATGTGCTTCAAGTACCTGAGAGGTACTGGGGGAACTGGTTCCCTTAGTTAGATAGAAGGGCTGTGGGGAGGGGTTGTGCATCCACAGCACAGGCAGCTGTGAGCTCAAAAGATTCCAACAGCAAGAAACTGAGCCCAAATGAACCTAAATAAGCAAGGGATCTGAATTATTTGCAAACAGAAATGCTTGTCCCTGAATATTCAGGTGTCTGAATCCAGAGCAGCCTCAGGCCATGGGACCGGCATTGTGAGGATGAGCATTGTCCTAAAATGAACTGTGCAACAGAAAAATTGCTTGGTATTATATACAGGCTTGTATTCTCCTGGGGCTGAGAATCTCTTGTACTCAATTTTTAGACTTTTTTTCTAAAAGGGAACTTGATGTCACAATTCCTGTCACTTTTGCTTTTGCATTTGTTTCTTGTGATATTCAGCTGGAATAGCAGCCTGCCAGGGCCCACATCCTATATCCTATTAGTCTTTTTCTCTTTCTCTTGCTGTGCTTGAGTCAAGTGGTCCATAGATCTGACTGGTCCCTGACTGGTTGTGTGGCCTTTGTATGAGGAGATGGGTGTAAACACAGGGGCTTTACCTGAGGGCAGTCTCTCACTCTAGACTCAAGGGATCTGCACAAGGACTGGTTGCCACACTGGATCTCTGGGATTATGGGTAGTCAGATGTGTGGTGGCTACTTCTTTTGCATCTAATTTCTAGGGCTTCTGGTGTGTTGCTAAAGTTTTGCAGGGAGCAGCTCCCCGATGTTTTGTACCCCCACCCAGGCACCTGGGAAGGGTGTGGCAGGGGCAGCTGGGGCTGCCAGCCATGGTGTCCAGGACCTGGACCCCAGGAGAGAAAATGAGCTGATGAAATCTCATCTTGGAGGCAGGTGTGGTATATAACCATCTTTGCAGCAGGGGAGGTGGCTTCTCTGTGCTGCAGAAACACCCTGTCACTTGGGAAAAGATCACTGGTTCCCCCAGCATGGCAAAGACAGCAATGGGGTTAGGCCATCCAATGCTGCAAGCTCCCAAGCATTGCGTACATCAGTGAAGATAGGTAGATTGCCGTAAGTGACCATAGGTAGAGAAATATCACATAGCTACGTAGTTTTTCATACATGAGCACTGAGGTGCTGGTGGCTTTGTAAGTTTTGCAGCCCCATACCTGAGCATGCAACGTCCCAGTCGCTGCCTACAGATTATAAGCCTTGCCCTGTATGTCAAGCAGACTTCTCTGTGCACACACCTGTGTTTAATTGCCATTATGAAATGGTAATAAAAAATCTAAAATGTCATTACAACGTGGGCTGGGATTTGCAGTCTAACTGCAAGCCTCCTGATGGCAAAACCGCTCCAAGTTTGTGTGAACTCTGCTACTGGACAGTTGCTGTCCTCTATGAGCTGCCCTCTGAGCAGGCTGATGTGGCTTGTTTTGTTTGTCACTGACTTGCCAGGATATGTTCATGTCAGCACCTCTCCAAAGTCTTTCCTATGGTGGAAATTCTGCCTGGTTAAAACTCCTAACCAGTTGGATGCCTCAGCAAGAGCAGTGCTAGGCATGCTTTGCCCAAGGAGTAAAACTTCCTTCTTGAAGGAGAGTTATTTTGGTGTAGACAAGGGTCAATAAGACTGCACTGACTCCCTGATGATGGTACCTATTCTGAGAATGGGTGCTGATCCCACCCTACCGATGTAAAGCCATTCAATGCACTTGGCAGTAAAATGACTCTCTGGTACTTATAAACATTTCAGGATATTAAAATGGCCTTAAACCCTATTGTGTTTTTTGCTTTAGCTCAGAGCTGGCCCAGAGCTGGGTTTGACTGGCAACTCAGCCACTGCCTGCAGTTTAAGTTCCTTGGGATTGGGTGATGGATCCCTGCCCTCTCCCAGTCCTGTCTGCTTGCTGCCTTTGGTGCAGGCTAAGCCCTGAGAGTCTAGCTCCAAGCTGCAGCCAGTGACAGTCTCCACATGCAAACCTCAGCAGCAGAATCAGAACCACATTTCTCAAGGAAAATAAAGGCTTTTATTCTGTGGGGAGGAGAGTACAAGAATTATTTCAAACATTCTAATAAGCCCCTAAAGTAAATAACTAAATGTTCTTCCATTTTGGTGTCACTCTTGGAAAATTTTCCAGGATGTCCTTAAAGAACTCATTGTAAAATAGTGAGATGTTCTTTTCCCACAGATGTATGTTAAAACAAAAACATTTCACTTAGAGTTACTACAGAATTACCTGGTCTTGGGATTACTGTAAAGAGCTTTGGGAAATCATTCACTGGGGCTGCATTATGTGGGAAGTGCTGCAGCCATGCAGGTCCATGGTTTGCATAGCAGGGGAGGCAGAGGTTCAGAACATGATCTTGACTGCCTGGCTTTAAATGAGGAATTGTAGGGGTTCTTTTTCAGCAATGAAATTGGTTCTGTTCTTTAACTTTTTAGCATGAAAAGGGAGGCTTTACTACAAATAGTATTGTTTGCAACAACCTTATGGACTCTGCCAATTTTTTTTTGCTAGCTGAAGTATTTTGTTGCAGAAATCAACAGAGAATTACTTCCAAACTTGTTTTAACATTGTAACACAAACACCTGTACACAGGAAGCAGAGGTCTTCCTCTGTTTGCATCCTTCTCTGTGTACCTGGAAGAGCAGTCTGGCCCTTACCTGCTGCCACAGAGCACCTTGGGAAAGGTGCTGAGCCCTGTCAGGGAAAAGGCGATAGTAATTCCTTGGGGAGCTGAGCCCAAGGCAGACCAATGAATTGCTTTGTTTTCATTGACTCAGGTCACCTTTTTATTAGATTACCATTCACTTCACAGGGACCAGAGTAATAATGGTAATGAAGGACGAGTAATAAAGGCAAGAACAGATGCTTATCTATCCTCGTCCCTCTGACATGCCAGTCCATTGAGGACTGTTTCTAAATCATTTAGAATTTGATTTTGAATCTCTGTAGGTGTGCTAATAGGGAACTCCCCTGCTCAAAACTCTGCTTCAGCCGAGCAGAAAATACTGTGCCAGGCTGTTTGGTTATTAATAAGCTGATTTTGTTAGAGAATGGAGCACCATGTCTGAGTTCTCGTGGCAGGCAGGCTAATGATATTGGATAGTGAGCAACAGTCACTTTCGCTAAATCCGTCATATTGCGCGTAATCTGCTTACAACATGCAGGAAGGTGGGCAGAAAGATGGGCTAATCCACCTTAGGGCTCCACCCAAAGTGAAATTTGGAGTCTGCTTTTCTCAAGAACAGTTATCCTTTGGAAGCTGTCTCAGAAGCACAGAGAAAGCTAAGAACCTGAACAGGCATCAATTTAGCTGAATAAATTCCATCTGTGTCTGCTCCAGGTCTTCTAGACCCTCATTCCTGAGCAATGATAAAATAGGACTTCTGAGGAACAGAAGTGACATGGAATTTGTCAGAAAACATGTCCTCGCACATTGCCTAAAAATGCAGCACAGACTTGGAAGCAAATCTGAGCATTTTCTTATATAGAAAAGGGGAATGAGACCTGGTCAGCACTACTGGACTCTCAGCAAAGCTTTTAGGGGTGAGAGTTGTGGAAGTAGCCGACAAAGAGGCTCTTGGTTATCTCTTTCTGTTTCCAGTGGAGCCAGATGCCAATTCCTAACCTAGACACCCCACTGGGACCTCATCTGCAGCAGTGTGAGTGCAGTCCACGGGCTCTGAGATGGCTCTGTGATGGGTTTGAAAAGGCAAGAAGGAGATGTGAGCTCCTACTTCTGCTGACACCTTCCTGCACTACCTCCTGCTGATGTTCAGCCCTAGGTTGTTCTTCCCTGTTGCTGTTTTAGGCCTGTCTCTTCATGCTTCTGTGGTAGGAAAGCAGTGTATTTCTCCTAGGTTTCTCTCTCTCTTTTTACAAGTGAGACTTCACCCGTGTACAACATGTTTTTCAGAAACAATCCCCCATTTTGGCCTCATTTGGCCAAAGTCCTAGGAGTTCCTTGAATTTGAGTAGATAAATAATCATGTTGATGGAGGTGCTGCTTAATATTAAACTAAGTCTGTTGCTGAATCAGGTCCTTGATCTTTGGCAACCTTTGTGCTACAAAACTATTTATACATGTAAACATTAAATTGTAGATGCAGTTTCTTCAGATAACATTGCAGCATATGGGGCACAGGGCTGAATTTTATGGGGCAATAAAGCTCAGTGCTGAACACTGGGAATTGTTTCCTTTTCACAGGCCTTTATATCTCCTTTTAACAACTGTTCCTCCATGGCATTTAATAGTTTTTATGAATATCTTTTTTCCCCTAAAACTGTCCTGTCACCTATGCAGTGCTCCACAGGCAGAAGGTGTTTGCTGGTATTACTGTCTTTTCTGTGGTTGCATGAAAAGTTCCACAGGAGATTGGAATACTGTATTAAGCTGGGACAGTATATCATATATAGGATTTGAAGGCTGTCAATTACAATATGCATTTTGCAATGATGAGGCTATACAAAATATGTTTGCAGTAAGCTTCAGGAGATCCCCAGCTTTGTGGCTCCCCACAGGGGGATCCACAACAGTCAGAGGCAGAGATGCCTACATGATTTAGAGTTTAAGAAATTACAGCTTAGGAAAGCAAGACAGGAAAGTAGGTTTAAATGCTATCAGGAAAAGGAGGTGGGAGATAAACTAAATGGCTTATTAAAATCATTCAGTGGCAGGCTCTAGGTTCAGTGTAGAATTCCTGGCTGTCACCCCACCAATGCTAACAATAATCACAAGCCTCTAGGATACAGAGCTGAGGTCCCTCCATTTCCTGCAGATACCAGGGAGCATGTGAGACTCATTGATGGCCGTCATAGGCAATAGGTTGTGCCACCAAGGATAACAATTGTCTTGGGGTGACTGTATGATACTCTATTCCCCTATTGTCTGTTTTATGCCTAGACATGGGTCCTGTAACTTTAAGCTAGGCCCAGGGAAAGGAGGGAGGGAGCCGAAGGAATTCTTTTGGTGCAATTTCACACACCTTCCCCCCCGTACCCAGCTCTGTGGGGAGGGAGTATAGCTTTTAGCTAGCTACTTGTTAGCTGAGGCAAGAAGTTTCCTGGGACTGCATACAGCTTCTTCAGTAAATGCTGTGGCTTCTTCTGGAACTGTTCAGCTTAGCTCCGGTCCGAAACGCCAGACCTTCACTGGGGGCCCTGGCAGAGGATGCTACAGGGATGCTGCATACTGGCTCCGGACCTCGGGAGAAGCTGAGCAGGATTCTAACATCCACCAGTTTACTCCACAGCGAGAAGGTTTTCATGTCTAACGTTATTCATTCATTTTCCCGTGCCTCCATGCACTCTGTGTGTTAAATAAACAGGTTTTTCCACTGTCCTCCAATAAATTCCTTTTGTTTGGTGAGGGGAGTGCCAAAACCCGCCCTTTTTTAGAGACGTTCATTTCAGGATATTTCCTCCTAACTCGCCTCAAACCGAGACAAATTCACAAGTAGCTGGTTTAAGACTAAAGAAGGCAGTTCTGTCTTCTGCTCCCTTCAATCTCTGCTGCGTTGGCACAGTGAGGGCAAAGTACTTGAAAGCTGATCTTTATAAAATGTCTCCCCAACCATTAGCTTTCAACCATGCAAGCCTGATTTTTTATGCAGAGAAGGTTGGGAGTGGCAGAAGTGCCTTTCCAAGGGTGAGATTTGCTTGAGCTGGTCATGAAACTGCAGCCTGAGGGCTGCTGAATCGGGTTGCTTGTAAAAGTCAAGAGCATTTTGATGTACAAGATATTTATGTTCCCTCTTGAAGTGTTATAATGGGGATGGAGTGATAGCATCAGGGAAATGGGGTCACAGAGTGGAGCCCTGGGAAAGCGCATGCCTGGCTCCTCTGGTGCTTTCCTGGGGATGTGTTTTGGTTACTGACTGCTAAACATAGCAAAGCTGGAGCTGCATTATCATTCTAGTGAATGTCAAAAATTTTGTTGTGTCTTTTTGAGGAGCACATCACTGTAGCCTTAACCAGATGTAATATAAAGGCTGTTGAAAAGCACACAGCTCTGTTACCATCATGGTACTTTTATTTAATTTTACCTTCAGGAGGATATATTTGTTGAAATTAAGTTTTAGTTCCCAGAGATGAAGACATTTCTACCTGGAATAGTATCTATGAGTACATCTAACTTTTTTCGAGGATAGAAAAATGTTTTCTGGTAGGGTTATACATTTGGTTTGTGTGTTCTCTGTAGTCTTCACCATCATAGAATTGGGGGAGGGGTTTCAGATGGTTTTAACAATTATGTAGGAGGTGATGGACAGTCTTTGACAGGTTTTGAACACTCTTTAGATGATGCTTTGGTATGAGGCCTATGAGGATGAGAATGCTGTACTGCCACTGGAGGCAGTATGAGGCATTTATGCCTGAAAAAACACTCCCCAAATAAGCCCACCTACCAGACAGGGGCTCCACCTTGAAGGCATTGTTGGGGAACCCATGAAAAGTGCTGGAGAGCACCCCAAACAAGTGATTTCTTGGAAACTGGACCCTTTTCAGGCATTTCAGTTTGTATATCCTGAGCCACCTGTCAGAAGTTTAGTAGTGTTTATCTCAAGTTCATCTGGCCATGGGTGTTGGGGGTTTTTTGAGGAATTTGGTTTTAAATAACATTTCCCCTGTCTAGATCTTTATCATTGTTAGAAGGGATCTCACTCTGCATGTGAGTTACTGCTGGCTCTCACAGGCATAGCTGTTTTTACACAAGTCAGGATTTTTTCCTAGAAGGTGGAAAGGTAGGAATTGCTCCCACTGGCATGTTATGGGGCACGATTCTGCAGCCTGGCATCATCTTACTCACTTACCTGTATTTCTCATTAGGCTCTATCAGAGGGTATTTCTCCAGTTCCGATAAACTCACATCCTCCATGTCAGGCTAAAGCTGTTAATTTTATTTTGGGGTGGTTTTGTTTGGTTGGTTTTGGGGAGGAGATCTGGGGTGGGTTTGATCTTTTTGACCTGGACACTGGGGTTAAGGCTTCTTCCTAAAGGTGCTAACTGAGGAAACTGAGCCTTGTTAGAAATAACACAGGTACTACTTTCAATCTTACTTCTGATGAGGGATAACTCCTGGAACACAAAAGCTGTGATTGAATTTTTCAGCTGTGCAGCAGCACTTTGTTGAACAGGGATTAACCTAAGCATAAGTTTAGTTTCAATACAGCACTTGCTGAATAAGGGTCTAAGTTAATAACATCAAGTAATAGCTGGTGCCAGAACTGCCTTCAGCTATGTAGGAAATTCAAGGCTATATTTCTCAAACACACAAGCCCATTGCACTGCAATGCCAAGAGAAAAAATTCACTTTGCATTCACCAAAGTTGAAATTTGGTGGTTGCAATGGATCTGCTTTGCAGTAGCAATGCACTGGGTGGCAGTGCAGTTGGAAGAGAAGCTACCATTGGTGTTTGGAAACAGCTCTTGTATGAAAGAAAAAAAAAAAGCTATTAAGACATTATTCTGTGAAATAGCTCCAGACAAAGCACAGAGCACACAGCAGTGTGTAGAAGATAAATGTGCATTAAGTCTTCTTTATCTATTGCATGAGTAATCAAAACTTTTGCCTATAAAGGCAATTGCACTGTTAGACTATGCTGTGACCAAACACATTGTTAATGACAAAGCTGCCTCTGACTTCAGCAGACAGAGGTTCATACCTAAAATCCCGTGAAATGTCAATCTGTTAGTATCCCTCTCATTATTAATATACATATATTTATCCTTAAAGCAGACGGACTGATTGCACAAGGCTGAAAGTTGTCCAGAAGAGAAGGTGTTTTATTGGGGAAGAGCCTGTGAAGCACAAACACTCCCAAAATACATGACTCATGCTGGCAGGCTGTCACAGCACTTTTCTGAATTTGAACCAACTCAATCTGAGACCCTTTTCTCACTGGCCAGTTCAGATACATTTCAAGAAAACTGCAACTATACTAGCAAAGCCTCTTAACCTTCACATCATCTCCCTACTAAAGCACATGCAGAACGCACCAGGAAAGGAAAAAAAAAGAAGCTAATCTTAAACAGACAGGTTATTCACACTGTCATAGCTGTCTGTCAAATACAGACTTGATAGCATTACCACCCTGGATTAGAGGGTTTGGGACTTCGTTAAAGTTTCCAAGTAACGGTCATGGGGAGTTGCTTTTAGTTGGTTTCTTTTCTTCTGTGATCCACAGGAATAATGAACATGTAATGCTAGTTATCTATACTCCATACCTACATCTGAAAGACAGAGGCATTACCATTGCTTCCTCTATAAGATAAATACCATTTATAAGAAGGCATATTTACATGAGTTATCTAAAAGCATCCTGTAAATGCCAAACAACGTTTGACTGGGGTCCCTTGTGCATTATTTTGTGAGTTACTAGGGTTTCAAAACTAGATTTTAGAAAACTATCCATTTGTGGAATACTTGAGAAATTCACCTAAAGTTAAATGAGTAACAGACTTGATATTCCTAGGTTTCCAGTGCCCAGATTTTGAGAGCTGCAGTCTTTTAAAGGGTTGGCATCTCCAAAGAAAAGAGGATTTTTTTGCTGTGATGTACATTGAGCTTTGGAGATGGTTTTGTATTTGGACCATCCTTTCAACCGCTGACATACCCCTATACTACAACCCAGGGAAAACCATGAGGTCTTTGATGTTGTACCAAAGTTCTTTGGTGCCACAGAGCCTGGCATCAGACTTGTGGGTTTTATCCCAGTTGTCTTCTTCCTGGTGTGTTTGCCTGATGCTTGAACTCTGCAAGTTGACTCAGAGGATCCTGGAGTTTCAGCTCTGGGGTGCAGGAGACCAGAAAGGATGCTCTTGGCTCCAGTGCCCAAACTAGCTTATCCTTTGTCTAGGATAGTGCAAGTTATTCTTTCCAAGCAAATATTTACTAAGTAAACAGCGGGGGAGAGTTCGTATACAATTTCTTGGCATTACGTCAGTAAAGATTTATTCTGTTGTGTATTTTAGAAGTTTAATTAGCATGAGCTTTGCAATATGTGCTGGAAAGTAAATAACAGGTGCATTTACTGGGCAGAAGAGTAATGCTTCTTTAGAGAAAGATATGAAAGCTTTTCCTAGTGTGTGTAACTCTGCTCACTGGTACCATGCAGGCCATTCCTCAGTGCACACACTTCTTAAATCCCCTGTATATCAGGCTTAGAGGAGACTAAAGTGCTGTACAGCTCTCACAGTGAGCCTTTGCACACCATGCAAACGAGCAGTGAGACCTGAGACTGAAGGAGATGATCAACTCCATTGGATTGGCTGTTGTGCAGAGCTGTTTATGGAAAACATATCAGATCCACAGGCTGATGCTACTTTGCGGATTTTTTCATCTTAGTGATCAAAAATATCCAACGTGAGCAGAATCCCCACAACTGAGCTGTTTTCATTTGGAAGGATTTTTGGCTGAGAGCTTGGCTGTCCACTGAATTATAAATCCCAGCTAGCAACATTTTACAATAGAGTCCTGATACAACCTTTAGCAGAGAACCACAGATGGCAACCATGTGGGAAGTTTACTGTGCTTTTGATGCCGTCTGCCCTGTAATCGCCCCCATAACCAATGTGTCGTATCCTATAAGTGATACATCATTCTCTGATGTCTCATCCATTATCTGGTTCTGGGGCCTTGCAGATTATTTACATGTGAGGTTTCAAGTGGTTATTCCAAAGTACAGGCTGATCAGTGGTGAAAAGTCACTGCCAGCAATGGGAGCTCCAGTTAGAGGTGAGAAATCACACCTTACTGGAGCTGTCAGCCTTGTGAACTTTTAGCTATCTGACCAAGGAACCTTCATTAGACTCCCTGGAACTGCCTGCATGCTTAGGGCCAGTTATAGGTGTACATGTCTTCAGAACTTGGGCTCAGCTGGAAAGGAGAAAAGTCCTGTCCTGGGAGAGGTCTCTCCAACATGATCATATCCTAGGCTCACGGATGAGGTCTCTTCTTACTAGACTACATCCCTGTCTTGGTTTGAAAGACAGGTGTTTGTTAAGAAAGGCAGGAACCTCTCTTGAAAGTGGACAATGTAAACCCCCTCTCTCCAAATTATTATAATTTGAAATTAAGGAGCTCTTAGGCAAAGATATGGGAATAGGAATAACAGTTCTTTTCTAGGAAAAATTAAAATAAAAACACAGTAATACCAAAAAAAGAAAAAAAAACCCACTGATAGAGTCAGAATACAGCCTGACATCCCATCAGGGTGTTGGTAGCAGTCCAATTTAATGGTTGCTGCAGTCCTCCTGGAGTGACAGATGTGGTTCTGTTGAAGCAGTGGTCCTCTAGAAGGGTGTACTTTTCCTCCAAAGGTCCAGTGATGATGTGGAAAGATCTGGTTTTCCTCTGGAATCCAGTGGAAAAAGGCTGCTCTGATGTTCCAAATCTCAGATTTTATCTAGACAGGCAATGCTTGGCTCCTCCCCCGGGGTGGAGCATCTCCCAAAGGGATGATGGAATTTTGTCAGTCATGCAGTGAGACTCAATGGCCTGTTAACAGAAGATATCTCCCCTGGAGGAAGGATGGGTTGTAGAAAAGATAAAGAACACTGCCCCACCTCTTTTAACAGATCCATTAACAGAAGATATCCCCCTCCAGAGATAAAGATCACTGGCCCACCTGGTTTCAACAGACGGTGAGAGAATACGTAGTTTTGGTTACATCCTGCTTTGCAAGCCAAGACAATCCCCCAGTCTACTGGAGATGTTCTCATGATTCCTCTGGTCCTTTTGATGTAACATCTCACATCTGGGTTAATGATGTCTTTGAACTCCCATTTTTCTAAGACAACTTTCATCATTTCATAAGCCGCTAAAATATGCATAGGCATTAACTGCACTATTAACATAACATTTACAATAGCCTTGACAACAAGGAAGACATTTCTTGTTCATGGTCAGCCCTGTTTGGCTGAACTGAATGCAATAGTCAAACTTCTCTTACTTTTCTCAATACTTCTATTCGTGTGTAACTGACCTTTCCCCTTCCTTCATTCCTATTCCTCTTCCTGTTTTGTTCTTCAAATATCATTTAAATGATCTTTGATGCAAGTTAAATTCTACAGAAACACTTTTGATTGCTCTTTTGTTCAGATTTGTCCACTGTGTTATTCTAAGGCATCAGATTGATAAAGATGTTTCGAAAACCGTGAGGCAATGACTATTTTTCCAGGTTGACATTGTGGAAGAGTAGAGTAAAAGTATATTTTTCCAAGGTTGTGCAATAATAGGCACAGTGTTTTTGTTAATTGTCCCTCATCTCCCCATACATCTTTATTGCTCTGCCACTGTGACTAGGTTTCGCTAGGTTTGACTGGATGGTTTGTTTGTAGCCATCCCCTGCACTTTGATAGAGAAATTGCAGTGGGTGATAGTTTTTCCTCTGGATCTCTTCAAAACTCTTCTTTCATCTGCCTCTGATTTTGCTCTGCCTATTGAAATTTCATGTAGTCTGGGGGGCTGGCAGTCCAGATGTTTTCATGGCAATGGTGTCTTTATCATCAGGATTTCATAATTAGGCAATTATTTTATTTGCAATACAGTCATTCTGATATTTTTATGTAATAAGCAGTGAGATACTATAATTTGCTAGAAATGCCTTTTTTGTGTAAGTATGGATTAGAACAGATTTTAATTTTACAGTTTCAGAGATCTAAATTAGATATTGTAGTAAAGAAAAATTACTTCTTATGTCTCCTAGAACATTTACATTTGTGTTGTGCTTATGTGAGCCAGATTAAAATATTTCATCTGTTTTTAATCTTAGGTAAAGTTAAAACTGCTGGTAAAAGAGATGGTGGGAAAATGGATTGTGATGATGCAAGAAAATGTAGCTAGAATTTTTAAGATACTGCAGTGCCCTGTCCCCTCCTGCTCTGCAATGGGAAGTCCGAGTGTCAATAGAAATAAAATCATAGTCAGTTTGAGCCAGCTGGAAGGTGGAATAACTTCAAGACACATGGTTCTAATTACTTCAACCACTTCTTTTGGAATATTCAACCAAAAAGTAGTGTGTTTCAGCTGAGAGATGCAGTGGAAGCAATTGCCTGCAAAAATGGGCATATTTTGGTAAAGAATCATTGCCCATCATTTCCCTAAAGAGCCTCCCTTTGTAATGTCTCTCACTCCATCTTACCACTCTTATTTCTTCTCCCTGATGTGTGTCACAGCACAGCTAGTCTGTAGCTGAGCAAATAATTTAGCCATAAATAAGAAAATCAGTTTGGCTAGCCTAGTTTGATAAACAGGTCCCTGGGTGAACAAGGATAGGTTGGATTCAAACCTACACAGGGACCCTCAGCCAGTCTCATTCAGCCCTAAATGCAGATGTATCACTGGCCAGGGATCTGAGCTGTGTTAAGACCTCTACCAATCACATGTGTAAACCCGGAAAATTCAAACCCCCTATAAAAGGGGCAGCCATAATAAACTCAGTGCTGTTTGTTGAGGATGCTCAGTGAATTCATGTCATCTCTGTTTCCAACCAACGACCCCATCATAATATGTGCAGTAAAATATTCTTTCAAATGTTAAGCCTGAGTTTAGTCTTAGTTTATGTTTTACTTCTTAATGGCAGGTGTTAAACACTGATTTCTAAGGATATTCACAGTGGCAGGTAGAGTTGCAAAGAACACTGGATGAGTATGATTTCTGTTTCTGTCATTTTTTTCTTTGTAGTAGAAAACTCCCTGAAAACTTTATTCCTAGTCCATCTCCATTTGTATTTTGATGGGAAAACTCCTGATGGCTTAAGGCAAACAAAATGCATTGAAGATGTAGATGTTTTGCTGAACTTAAGCAACTGTTAAGCTTAACTCTTAAGCTTAACCGTTTCTTAAGCAGGGACTGTCTGAGGATGCCACAGATTTCTTCTCTTTGGGCTAGCAACACTCTGTCCAGGTGCATTTCAACCAGTGATGCCACTCCTGTCACTAAAAAAGAAAGAAGATAAACTATGTGTAAGTTGCAAGGGGAAAATCCCTAGTAGCCCATGAGTTGTCCTGGAGAAAAGGGAGGTGGTACATCATTGGTAGAACATATCTTTTTCTGCCATATTTAGCAGTTCCCCAAAATCCTTTACTATACCATCAGAAGTAAAAAAGTATGTGAGCATGGGGTCAGCTTTGCTGATTGAAGGAAAGACTGTGATGGGGGAGAAATCTGGGGCAGCAAAGAGTAGAAGGAGAAGACAGATTCCATTCCAGAGGTGGTGGGCATTGATGGCTGCTGTTGTTGCCCTGTTGAAGGAAGAACAGGTATAGAGAACAGTTTTGGCTGATCACAGGGGTCCTTAAGTCTTTTCTGCCTTTAAAAACTAAGCTATGTGCTCTCTGAATACCACATCAGTCAGACTGAGGGAGTTGGAATGAAAACAGCTAAAGGAGCACTGCAGAGGTGAAACAAGGGGTCCTTCATGAAGGGTTCCCTTGGACAGTTTCTTTGCCCATGGCTCTGAAGCTGATGGTGGCACTAGTGCTGTAGACAAAATTTAAGGTTGCTCCATATGTCAGCATGAGGGACTCCAAGGTCCAAACTCTGCTGCACGGAACATGTGTGTTCAGATGGTGGCTGTGAATGGCTTGAGGTTAGAAACCACTCACTGTGTGTCTTCCTGTCTAAACTAAACAGATCTTTTTGGTCAGCATGAAGTAAATGACAACCACGTCTTGTCTAACTCTTTCCAGACGGACCCACTATTCGCCTCTAAGAAGTTAAGTAAGAGGCGACGTCGCAGTCTGAGCTAGGGGTGGCGTTCATGTTCTGTGGTGCTCAAAAAGTAGGTTACTGGGTCAGGAACAGCAAGTTCTGACTGTTTGCCAGCTAGGCCCTTTTTTTTCCCTGTGATGTTTATACTGCTGTGACCTGCCACTCTGAAATGAGTCTAAAATGAACAGGAGCAGTGCTTTAGACCAGCGAGATGGGTTTGATTGAACTTGTCCTTCTGTACCTGTATCCAATTATCAGTCTGCAGGATGCTTGTTATATGGGGGCTCCCTTTTTGAAAAGAAAAGTAAAACTCATTGGAATCCAGTGGCTAGAAAAAAGACAGTCATTTTTAAATGACTAGCTTGAAGACAAAAACTTTCTAAACTCAATGAAGAGACGTGAGCTCATAAATTCAGTACTAGGAGGATTCACTCCCAGGTCCAGGATTGCGTTAGAGAGGGGACATCTTGGGACATCTGGAAAATTTGAATCTAGTTCACAACAGTGAATCTTGGGATAACTGAGTTTTGATTCCGGTTGTGATCAGTTTGAAATACCTCTGGCAGTTTGCACTGCCTTGTCCAAAACTGGTTACTCCCTCCCTCACCTCCCCATGTTCTGTCGTCACAAAGCCAGAGATCAAGACCTGCTGCAGGGCGTGGGGATGGAGGGCAGCTGCTGCCAGGATTGAGTCCCTGCAAGGTGATGGAGTGCCAGGCTGAGGGTGGGAAACCTGACAGAGAATTGCAGCCTCCTTCCCAGACAGAGCACGGGGCAGAAGGATAATGGTTGGACTCAGTGATCTTAAAGGTCTGGAGCAGCATCCTAAACACTGCTATAATTTTGTACTTCTATGACTGCAGAGGTGAAGCTGACTCAGGCTGCATGTGGGCATGTACCTGTCCCAAGCATTGGACCCCACAGCCCCTCCTGTGCTGGGTGATGGCAGCCTGGAGCAGATCACTCATCCCACTTCTGCCATAGGCTCCGTCACTCCATGAGTGGAGCATGAAGGCAGTAACAGTGGCTCCTTTGCAGTTTGCAGGGCTGGTCTTGGTCACATCCAGCTGCTGTTAACAGCAGCTGCACAAATCTGCACTGCCCCAGCCTTGCAGCTTGATATACAATGTTATATTCAAAGGGAAATTCCTTTGGGTTGGAGGCAAGTTTTCCTCTTGCTCAGTGCCTTTGTGCCCAGATTTCTAGAGCATGATACTGCAGCTCTCCTCCCCCTGGTTAAGTGCAGAGTGGGGTACACAAGGAATAGGTGGCCTGGCTTCCAATATTTGAATAATCTCACCAATGAAAATATTACTCAAAGCAAAGCCTCAAAATGTGTTCAGTGGCTTACTGCCAAAGCTGACTTCAGAGGAAACTATGTGGGCCATTCAGTGAAGTGATTCGTCAAGATTTCAGTGCTTCCAAAAACTCATCTAGAAGAAATTTAAGTTAAAAAGCAGGATTCAAAGAGAGATTGAACCTCACAAAATCTCTGTCTTAAATCACAGAGAGCTTTCTGCTGCCAGACCAGATGTAGCAGGACAGAGAAAGAGCAGCATTGATTAATGCTCATTGCTGAGTTAAAATGGCATCTAATCACTATGCATTAGCAGCACTCCCAGAAAATGGTCTGTGCAGCTTGCAAAAGTCACCCTTAGCACTCTGGTTTGCACATACCTCTTTGTGCTTCTTGTCCACGGCTTAAAATATCTACAGCTGGAGGAAAACAGTGCTGCTCAAAGACAGGCAAGATGGGTAATGAAGCTAATAAACACACAGATCTCTGTATTTTAAAGCAAGGATCAGCTCATCTCCTTACTTTTTAATGAAATGCAGTCAGACTGCAGTATCTCATAGAAGATGTTATTTATGAGACTATCAGCCTCTCAGAGCTGCAAAGGTTCCCCACTGGTGACGGCTCAACAGGGCCCTGATTATCACTGCTGACTTACAGTTCCCTCTCTGCTGGCAATCAGTTCAGCCACTACCAGAGAATATATGTTAAGCCTCACCCCAAAGACCCTAGTCCTGTGAGGTGCCAAGGATTTGGTGTGGGAAGCAGCATCACAAGAGGCAGGAAAGAGATGAATATCTCACCCCCTGCATGCCCCCTCTTTCTCAGAAGGCTGGATCAGATGCTTAGCTGATAAAAGTAGACATGGCTCTGTTGCCTTCAGCAGAGCTGTGCTGATGTACACTGGAGAATATGGCCAGGGGTCTGTTTAGAAGCTGAAGGTTTAAGGAGAGGCATGCATTTAAAATGCAAATTAAGTCCTTGCTGGCCTTGTTTCTTAGGGGATTGTGTTGATATTAAATTGTCCTGGAAGTCCTGTATGAAAATCCACATCTTTCTTTTGTGTGCCATCCTTGGTGGTTTTGCAGGCACTGCACAGCTCGATCTTGCCTTTCTCTTCCTGGTGCGGGAGGAAAGGAAGTGATGGTCTCTTGGTTAGAGAGAGCTGCCACATCATATGGGCTCACTTTTGCTTCTGCCCTTGCACCACTTTGGGATGTGATCTTATGCAAAGCCTGTAGCTGTGCCTGGCCTTGATTTCTCTCTCTGGAAAACAATGACGACAGCACTATCCAAATGCTTTTACCTATCCTTTTTTTGGGGGTGTAAAGTGACAAAAAAGACCAGAAATCTGTGTCTGTTCTTCATTCCCTGCTATTTGCTGCACAAAAAGCTTTCTACCCCAACTTTGTCACTTCAACAGCTGTAGCATTAAAGCAAAAATAACTCACAAACCATTATTACAGCAATGGAATGTCCTAATAGTACTCTGCTTCCAGTCAAAGAGCTGATGGAACTGGATGATCATTAAGGTTCCTTGCATCCCAAACTGTTCTGTGATTCCATGATACTCTCCATGTATGGGATTCTGTTCTATTAATCTATAGTTACAGTTAATAAGATGTAACAGTTGCTCAGAGGACTGATAATAGGATACAGAGTCCTTTATCTCTGTGTCATGTGTTGAAATCCAGACCCGGCCATTAGCAATTAAAAGGTCTTACCATCTGATATCTGCCCAGTGACCTGTACAAAAGGAGCCTCAGCTCATCAGCATAAACTCTTCAGGTTTTAGATTGCTGCATTTTTCTCTCTCTTTTCTTTTTTTCTTTTGAAGGGAGGAAAGTGTGTTTTTCAACCCCATCCCTGCCTTCTTTAGCACCATGACCAGCTGTTTGTAGGCAGGCAAGCAGCCAGGCAGACATGGGGCTGTGATGATTTCCCTCCATAAAGATGGTTTTCCAAACCAAAGCTGAAGTATGTTAGACCAAGACCTTTGGGAGAGCAGCCAGCACTGGCTCTACTCATACAGAGTTTGTTTTAATAGACAAATACACAGTTGCTTTGTCTTGATATCTCGATACAGCAGCTATTTAGGCATATAAAAATAATAGCTCATAAAGTAATATTCATGGGCTTCCTGTCTTTCTGTCTATATGAAAAATACCCCAAATATTTATTTTCAAGAGTATTTTAAAAATGAAAAAGAAAGATTAAAATCTTTACTTATTGCTACATTTTCATTCAGAGACAGACATGCTTGTATTCCATTAATTTATGGTGAGACTTCATATTATATATTTATATCTTTCCCATTTATTTATACCTGATAAGATTTTTTTTCCATCTGAAAGCTGATGACAAGTGTGAAAGATTTCATAGTTACCATTCATTGTAACAAGTGTTGTGGGAAAGGAGGTATTTTCTTTTTCTCTCCTTAAAACAAGGCCGTGCTAATGTTCATACACAGATGTTTGTGTTTGAGAGAGTTTTATAGCAGGAAAGACCATTGTTACAATGGCTGGCCAAGCAGAGAATTCAAATTCTTTCTGAGTTGAACCCAGGTCTGTGACTTGCAGCTAGGGTTTGAGCAGTCCCCTCTAAGTGATGGGAGCTGGGGCTTCCCAGGGGCTGGGCAGCCCCATCTTGGCGCTCATGTGTGACCAAGTGAAACTGGTTGGTTCCTCTGCTGCTCTTCACCCTGCTGGGAGCACCAAGGAGGATTCATCATTGCCCTTCCCTGTAAGACTCAGAGCCTGGCACTGACCTCCCCAGACCACAGCCACCCAGGAGCCAGCCGCTGCTGAGGTCCCCACCAGCTCCAGAGGAAGGTTCCAACCCCTCACCTTCAGGCTCCTGTGAAACATCACCAGTTTTGGAGGAAAATAGAAAGCAGAGAAAAGGACACAGCTGAACCCCAAGTGCCTGGAATATTTTAGCAAAGACTGCCACTTCCAAGCTTCTCTTGAGCCATGTCTTTCTTGGTGGAGATCTGAATCCTGGAAGATTTCCTCTAATGGGAAATATTGCAGCGATAGGACATTGCAGAACACTTGCCAAAATGGCATGCCAGAACAGCAGGGGTAGGAATCTCCCACTTCCCTTTTCTCAGTATCTCTGAGAGCTTTGAATTCTTTCCTCAGAGTTTACCCTTCTTGGACAACCACCAACATATCCATCAGCACAGCCTTAATCTCATGGGAAGGAAATGCAAAAAGACTCAGTGAGCCAGGTTGCTGGCTGATGTGTATTGCTGTTGGTCTGCTGCTGGTGCTTCACAGCAATTGAAATCACAGCACAGCAGTCCCTGCAGTGGTCCAGTAAGCTCCACAATTATTTAGGTGTTACTTTTTTAGTCACCCCAGGATCTAAAATTTTGGCCCAGACTTTTAGTTTCATGAAAACCAAGCAGGAGGAATGGAGATTTCTCCCTTTCTCATGAATTTATAATACATTGTGATGTTCCAAAAATTGGCAAGTGTTTTCTTTCATGTTAGTAAGGAGGACCCCTGTTGTACCAAGAGAAGGCTGGTGGTACACTCTCCCTAAGTTTGTAGAAGGCAGTTTGTAACAAATTCCTTCAGGTCATCTCTTTACGTAAGTTCTGACCTGGTGCACCCGCCTGAGCTCCCAAATCCAGGTGGAAAGATTAGCTCATGTGCAGAGCACGTTGACTGCTGTCCTCACATGAAGAAACCCTGCTCTACATTAGACTCTCAGAAAGAATCATGGACTCACTTGGAAACTTTTGCAGAAATCAAGGTTGGATCCAGCCTTGCTTATCAAGCTCAATGGTGGCCACACCAAATCTATGCTACTTCTCTGCCCAGTGCCTCCCTTATCTCTGCACTGCACCCACTCACCGGTCCTGTTCCATCTCTCTATCTGTTCCCCAGGACTCTGCATTTGGTGTAGCTAACTTCTTTAAAAAAGCTAAGTTGATCCCAATCCAAATATCCCAGGCAGACACCAGTTCAGTTGCCTCCACCACCATGGCATGGCTAATCCCAAACCCGGAGGTACCTGAGGTGATGCTGAGCTATGCTCCTGGAGACAGGAATGGTGCTGATGGACCTCTTTACTTAGAGCCTAGGGGTGTCAGTAGTCTCACCATGTCCATTCCCTCTCTGGTGTTTGAAATGCAAGTCAACAAACACCTGGAATATCTGTGTGGCATGGGAGGTGGAATCTCTGTGATGTGGGAGGTGGTTTGCAGAATTTACATCAGGATATGATTAATATATCTGCAGGGAGAATTCCTCACTGAATATTTTTGTTTCATATTTTGGAACTTGCCAAAGGAGGGGAAAAGGTGAATCTCCACTTGAATGAACTAGAGATTTGAATTTTCTTCCTTTGTGGGTCTTCTATCCACCCATCCACACAGACTCTTCTTAGACTGTTCTTGTGTTTTTCCCTTTTTGAACAGTCTGAACTGATGATGGACAGAGATGTCATTAAGATAAGTACATGTACTATACACAGCAGGATCACAAGCACCCTCCTGAATGCCCTTAATAAAATGTTCAGCTCTTTTGAAGGTCGAAGAAGGCTGTGATACAGATAAAATCCTTAGATCAGCTCTTGGCATGCTCACTTCTCAGCAACTTCCCAGATGCTGACTGGTGCTACTCCAGGTGAATAAAGTGGACAAGGTCAAGCTTGAGCATTTAGCCACATTTTCTTAATTGCAGCAAAATATGGTGGGTTCATGTTTTTGTTTTTTGTTATGAATAGGAACTAATCAAAGCAAATTAATTCTAGAGTAGGCTTTTTTTGCATTTTTTTATTGGCCACCACAGGGACTCATAGAAAAGTCTTAGGAGCTCACAGCAGGCTATCTTCATGCCTGTTGCTTCTGGCTATTTAATTGTCCCCCATGAAGCACCATGTTAGGTAGGTTACCTGGAAATTGGGAAAGTAAGCCATTTTCAGGGAGAGTTTGAGCATGGTTGCAGCATTTAGTCACCTTGCCCCCATATTTGCCAAAGACCACAGTGAAGGAGTAGTGCACAAGTGAGTACAGTGAGCCCTGAACAGCCTCTTCCCTGGGCTGTGGCAACAAAAATTTATATTTCACCTGAAATTACATACATAATTCTCTTTTCTACTCCTTTTTCATACCCCTTGCAACATTGTGTTACCTGATAACAAGGTTTGAAATGGGGCTGGCATTGCAGGGTGTATGTCCGAGGAAGGCTGCCCAGCTCTGGGTCACCTGCAACTGAGCTGACATGCAGCAGCTCAGGGTTCTCTCACTGCCTGTGGGATTTGATCGCTGAGGAAGGGGCGCTAATTCCAACTCCATGTCTGAACCCCAATAGAAATAATTGCACAATACCCACCTGTAGAGTCCCCTGTGGTTTTAGTGGGCTCTCCTGCACCTCCTGCCCTAGGTCAGTGTGTCCTGCACTTCTGCTACTTCCCTGCTGCCTTTTGCTCTAGGCTTGGTTGGGCTTACCCTAGTGATGTGTGGTTGTCCACCCATCCAGATATTTCATGGCCCTCTGGGTCACCCTCAGATGAAAGGCTCTGCTTTTAGGACTTTATTTCATTCCTCTGTGGCTTGGGGCTCTTTGCAGGCAGGGCACTTGTCACTTGTGCTCTGACACAAGCAGGCAGGGGTTACTTAATTACCCACATCCTCTCAAAATAGAAATTCACAGCCCCACAGTACTTAGACACATTTTCATTAGTGTATACAGTGAGCTTTCTTCCAGCTATCCCAGTCTATTAATAACAGTGCCAAACCTTTGGTTTGCCCAGGCATTTAGGAAAATTCACTTTTTCCAGACAGGGGCTGTTGGTATTTCTGTACTTTGAGATCAGACATGCCATCCTGTTCAAATGCTTGGTGATGGAGAAAGGGTACATGGCTCACTCACCCAGTTCTTTCCTGTGATCTGCTCTTTTCCCAAGGAGCATAAAAATACATGTCTTTTACTTATCCTTTAACTAAGAACTGACCACAGAGAAGGGGACAGAGAGGAAAATTTGGATATACATGAAAATGTAGGAAATGGCAGGGAGATAGAAAAAATATCAGAGAGACAAAAAGGCGGAAAGAAGGTGCCTTTTGTTGTGAAGTGATTAGGCGAGAGTCAGCTTTTCAGATGCTTTGAAATAAGGCATTCTTCTGGAAAATACAGATCCTGCTTGATTCCAAAAGCCTCAGGGATTTTTGAGGTCAGATCTCCCCAGGGAAAGGGGACAAATTAAACTGACAAGCAGTGCCATTTGCAAATGGACTTACTATTTTTCAGTGAGAAATGTAACCTAAAGGTTTCATAGAGTTCAACTTGAAGTTTCAAATAAAAATGTTCTTTTGTTATTTGCCCCATGAATAAGGAGAGGTTCTTCAAGGGTGGATAAAGAGACTTGCCTTGGATGGTTAATACAAGGAGAAATGCATGGATGCAAGGAGAACCATCTCTGCATGGGTGTGATTCACATGGACCCTTCTACTCCACACTAGTGAGGGGCATTTAATATCAATTGTTATATTTTCTATTTGGATTCAAAATGGTCAGCTTCATTATATGGGGCAAATTCAAAATAGTTTTGCTGAAGTCACAAAGCCCAAATTTATGCCCTCAGAAACACAAAATCAATCTCTCCTAAGTGTTCTCAGAAAACTTGCGTTTCTTGTTTCTAGATGAGGTCATTTATGAGGTCATTTACATTATTTCAGAAGAAATTTTTCACAAATACAGAAAAAGAGAGAGAGGGAAGGAGAGTTCATCTTTCCTACCTCATAACCCCAAGAGACTGAGCAAGTGGGGGCCCAGAGTCAGATACAGCCTGCAGTACATGGTCAGGATGCAGAGAGATATGGGGACTGGCATGGCCCAAGATTGCAGTGGAAGTCCCAGTGCTGGCTTGATCAATCCATCCATGGTGCTCATCCATCCATCTAAGCCAGCGCAGTGTCCTGCCCACTGCCCACTGCTACCATCTCCATCTCTGCAGAGTGGTTTCACGAGAAACCAGCTGTGTTTTAGCCACTGCCTGCTCCTCTGGCACACTGCAGGGCTGCTCTGGCTCCATCCCATCTTCCATTCATCCTAGTGCTCATCTCAGCTGTTGTAGCATAGTCTCTGTCAGCTTGAACTCTGCTTGTACCTTTTCCCTTCTGATCTTAGAGATCCATGTTTTGGCACATCCTCTTGAACAGCTTCAACTAAGCATGAAGAAGGCATGGCGTTGCTCTGCAGTGCCGCAGTGCCAAGGGACTCAAGACAGCAGACATGACCCTGCAGGTTCCCATACAGTTGGGTTTGCATCAACTGTTCAATTCACCCTTTTTCTAAGCATTGGAGTCCGTCTGCTGCTGAGGGATGCTGACTGTGTGTAGTCCAGGGTTGCCTGGGACATGATGAACTTCTGTCCTTCTTAGCTGGTTTGTAACTGGTCAGAGATCTACACTCCCTTCTGGCAGTTTGCAGGAGGTTGTTTTTTCACTTAGTGACCAGCTTATGGACCCTCTTGTTTGGTTTTGGTTTGAGTTCTGAAGGTTTCACATCAGTCCCTGGTTATAAGAATTACAGTCATCAGGCTCAGGGCTGTATTTTCCCTTCTGCCTTGCCATGAACAGAGGAAATGCAGTGCCAGGACACAGAGAAGGTGATAACACTGAATCCACAAAGTGCATCCTCCTCCCATTCCCTGACCTGTCCCAGATAATCTGTAGTGATGGTTTAATGTAGGTTCAGCTTTTAGTTGGGGAGGGAGTCCACAACAGACAGAAGTGGTTCCCTGTGGGGACCTGGCTGAACCAATCAGCTGGCTAGTTTTGAAAATCGACACCCGGTTAAACCACTTAAAAGAGCTGGATATGCCTCTGTGAAAACACATTTAAGGACAGGCAAGCCCGTGAAAAGCTCTCTTGCTTCTGGCTTTTGAACAGGTAACTGGGCGCTGGCCGGGCCGGCCCCGCACGACCTGGCGGGGGCTGGACCGGGCTCTGCTGTGGCACTGGCACCTTCCCGGGAAGCCCGCCAGGTCCTGTACCAGCGGGACAGCTGGGGCCTCTTCCCAGGGGGACCTGGCCCCTTTCCTGGCAGAGACTGCTGGTCCTTCTTTTTTCCAGCAGCACTGCCGGGCCATGCTGCCGAGGGCCATTCCGACGCCAGGAGCAACCATGTGGCTAGGACCAGGCTGGGAGTGGCCCCGCAGTTGGCACTGAAGGTGGCCCTGAGGCCAGGAGTGGCCACGTGGCTGGGACTGCTTGGCTGAAATCAGCACAGCCGGGGCAGCGCCATGCAGCCGCGGCTATCTTGGCGTGGCTTGCAATGAACTTTGTTTGCTTAGCTGCTTTTAGCCAGCTATGCTGCAGACAGAAGGACAAAAGCAGCGGCAGCAGCTTTTTTTTTTTTTTTTTTTTTTTGCACCCCGCATGAAGAGAAGGTGCGGGGTGGCACCAGCAGCCAGTGTCGGCAGAGACCACTTGACCAACAGAGAGGCACAGCGAGCTGATTTCCCTGTTGCAGAGCCTGGATGAGATCAACCTTTGAGCGCTGCAGAACTCTATAAAAACTGTTTCAATCGATAAAGCTTGAGAACAAATGAACCTATAAACACCAATTCTCTCCTTAATCAGGAAAAAGGAAAGGGTGAAGTCATGTAGAGGAAACAACATGAGACACTGAGGTCAGTGAAGCAGTCACATTCTAGATGGGAGGAGACTGAGAGATGCCTTAGTTTTGGGCTGAAATTCTCTTGCCTATGTTGAAAATATAATTGATATATCAGACTTTGTTTTTCTCTGTAATTCATAGAATGCACTGGGGGAATGTAGCGTTCTGACTACAGCCGTGAGCAGAAGTACCAGTGTTTAAATAAGCACATGTTGCAGTAGCTGTGATCCAATGAGAAGCTTGAACTGAGAGAGATGAGAACTGTTGCCCCAGGGCAAAAAAAGAAGAAGAAAATAGAAGAAGAAAACCTCTGTTCCCAGAGATAAAAGGAGAGAACTTGTGTTTCTATACTAGAACAGCTCATCCTTAAAATTGTACCCCAATAAGCTGAAATGACCCATGGTGGTAGTTATGGGAAAAATCTACCAAAACATGGGAGGGACATCACAACTGCAAATTTCCAGGCAGCTGATGATTTGCTGTTACATTAAAGCCATGAGAGAACAGTTTCTTTTGGAGAAGTCTCCATCATGGCAAGAGAAACTCCTCTCACTAAGAGAACTGAAGAAAGACTAATTTAGAGGTGGTAAACTCACTGAAAGTCCCAGGTTTTGCCTCTTTATGTTGTCAGTGAGAAAGAAAAGAGGGTATGGGGGGAGGAGGAGTGTTCTGAAGGTTTATTCTGATTTTCCTATTATTTTTCTTTTAATTCTGTTAATAAAGTTTTCTTTATACTCTTTAAAGTTTGATCCCACTTTGCTCTCTTCCTAATTCTTATCTCGCAGCAGAAAATGAGTAAATAATTCTAGTGGGTGCACTGGCATTTGGCCAGCACTACACTCACTACATCTGTGCAAGAGCAGGATAGGATTTACTGCGTGCAAGTGGCTGGCAGAACGGACTGGATTCATGAGGCACAGGGGGACATTCCTCTGAATTTCCCAGCATGAGTTTTAACCCTGAACCCAGCAGTGATATTACTTTAGTCCTTACAGCTCTCCCATTGCTGGAAGACATCAGAGTTATGTTTATAATTAAAAGGCTCCTGACCTTGAAGTCAGTGCTGGCAGAGTTTGGGTGTCCCTCCAAAGCCTGCTCTCAGGGCCGGCTGCCTGCCATCAGCATGATGCCACTCATCCAGCCCTCAGATGGATTAACCATAAAAAATAATAATAGAAAAAGCATCTATAGCCTTCATAGGTGCAGTCCCAAGGGTGCTGGAGGTGGCATAGGGATGCTCAGGAGTGGCTTCTGCTCCCATTTACAATCCGTGGGACATTTGGGTTGGTTGTTACTATCAGCAGCTGAGAAAAATCTGCTGAATCTCACTTAAGACTTCTTTCATCTTCATGGTTGCAGCTAATATGCACTGTATAACTCACTGAGAATATGATTAACGGAATACATACTTTGCTGCCTGACCATCAGAGTGAAACAAAAATTAAGATGTTACCAGTGTACTAATTTCTTGTCTCTATGACAGTGAATATCTGGGCTATGCTGAAGCCCACACAATGCTTAATTATTTTACCTACCTGCCTGAAGATCTTTCCCTACTGCAAAAAGACAGCCCAGAAGAGGGACACAAATTGTCCTTCTGCCTGCTGAAGCCCAGCAACAGTCTTGTCCTCTGGTGAAGAATACTTAAGAGGTACAAAGGTCTGCATGCAAACTCCTTTGAAATTACTGGGCTTAAAAGTTCATGAACAGAATTCAGTTCTTTCCTCACTTTGTTATTTATGTTATATTTTCCTCACTTCATAATTTAGGTTATGTGAACATAGAGAATTGTGGTTAAAAACATATCTTAAACAACAAAAATCAAATAAATGTAACCCAAGAAGGAAAGATCACAGCATTCAGCTGGGGCTGAATCATGTGCCTTTTCTCTTTCCCAGTTGCATTTTTTAATCACCAACAACATACTAGGCTACTCATTAGTCAGATGGCTTTTCTTTTTCTAGGAAGGCAGTGTAGGAAAACAAGATGTTTCTTCCTTTTCCAAATTACAGAAGAAAAACATGCTGCCTTTTTGCAAGCTGACTAGTAAAGTTTTGAAAGGCTGCTACTGCTCAAAAAGGGCACTCCCAGCTTTGGCTGTATATATATATATGTGTGTGTGTATATATGTTTTATGTTCATTACCATTTAAACATACAAGTGCAATACGAGTTTCAAAATAAAATGCACATAAAAGAACAATTTCCTGCCCATTGTGGAGGATCTGTGAAGATAATGAAATAAACCCACTTGCAATTGTTGTTTTGCAGCAAGTGCTGGTACATTTTTTAAGCTACTGACAAGCCTGTTAAATAACTGGCCATCTTTTAAGCTCAGGCACCCTGGAGTGTAGGAGGCGAATAATTCTCAGGGGGGATTTAACACAGTTATGTAAAATAATCTGAAGCCATCCTGGTTGCTCCAGAAAGATTATAATTAAGCATGGGGTTGTTTTTTGCATGCCTGCTATCATCAATTGATTCTTCTTTGCAACAAAGCAAAACAAAAATCTTTTTCTCATTTGTTTGAGAAGCGGTTTCTCTTCCTCTCCTGAAGAGGAAGATGATTCGGATATGTTGCTGAATGCTCTGCTGTCAGTCTTGGTATTTATGTCACAGAATATCCTTTGAATAGTAATTTTTAACCTCTGATTAATTTTCAGTTCTGTTTGACCAGAGAAGCACCATCATGCTGGGTTAGATGCAGAAGGGTCTCGGCACTCACTAACCTCTGTCATCCTCTATAAGGGCTTGCAAGCAAAATCCTCAGGGTTGGTGTTCAGCCTTGCCAGTCAGGAGCTTGTCAGCTGCTAAGCTTACTGTTGGGGGAACAGATTTTTTTCCATAGGAGCCTATGACAAGTAGATTTTACAGCAATCTTCTGGTATCCTAACACGTACCTAGGATACACACACAGAGCAACTTGTGTACCCTCATGTGCTGTGTCCCTGTGCAGGGTGAGGAGTGGACCCCTGGACCTTGTGTATTCTGTTACCTTCTGGTTTAACCCACTTCTCTCCTGTGTCCCCTCACTGTGTGTCTTCTGCCTCCTTGTTCACATTACCTTGTCCTCCACATCACAATTTTTTTTTTAATATCCTGGATAAAATAGCTTTTGAATTAACCTGGGCATGTCATGATTTAAAGAGAAAATCCATCTCCATCTCCATGTCCATGCCAGCTGGCTGGGCTGTTAGTTTGGCTATCTGTGCCGTTGTATCAGCTGCCACCTGTGCCACACATCTGAGAAGAAAACCCTCAGCTTGTGTTTGATAAGCTCCTGTATCAAGGCAGATAAGCCACTGTACTGATGACAGTCTCCCACAGCTGCACAGCTTAACCACAGTGGCCAGAGTGGAGGGAGAATCGTGGAAGTTATTAACTGGTACCCATTTTTTTAATGATGCTGTCATTTTTCTATTTCACTATAACTAAAGCAGAACTTCTCACAGATGACTATGTTTAGGGTCGTTTGGGTGTCCTGCAGTATGTTCACATATTTTCCACTATGTGAAATGAAAAGGAGGAAATGAATGTGATACTTGTAGTAGGTGTCTGTCTTGCTTGCGGATGATTGGATGATCTAGATTTCTGCACAGCTCCTTCTCTGTTATATGGGGCTTTCAGATTTCATTATTGATTAGAGTGCTTTGCTTTTCTAATTAAAAGAATTCCCAAGTCTAACCATTGACTTGGATGGTAAATTGCTGGGCTATTAAAGTAAGAGGCTTTAGTCAGAAAATATTGTACCCTCTCTCACAAAAGAGGTCAGTGTAACTTGAGCAAAAGAGTGTCCTAAAAATCACAAAACAAGCAAAGGAAACAAGAAAGTAGGAGCAAGGCAAATGCTGCTTATGTAATCACAGCAAAGCAAGTAGGACAGAAGAGAGAGCAGGCAGCCAAGTTCAGCTTTCGCCTGCCTGCTGCTTAGGGCACACAACTGCATGTGTGGCTGGTGTTCCTTCTACAAAAGGGGGCTGATCTCACCCAGAGAGCCTGCATGGCTAAACAGAGAGTGGATGTACTTGCCCAAGGTGAAGGAACAGTGATGGGAAAGTATCTCTTTTTGGACAAATTTTCACAGGGCCTTAGTGTACAGCTGCTTGTGGTAGGTCCAAAGGGTTTTGAAGGTACATTTCAACCCCTTCTGTAAAATATTCCTTCTCAGCTCTTGACACACCTCCCCAAAACATTACAACAGCACAACCATTTCCAGAAAACAGAGTTTCCTGCAATGAGGTTGAAGTCACTGGGCAGCCTCTCATACCTTGCCCAAAAAACTGCTATGGCAACAGAAGTTGCATGCAATGTTCATGCCTCTGAGTCAAAGTCTTTGAAGGAGCCATTCTCCCTCCACCTGTTTCTAGAAACAAGTCAGCACAATTAACTGGGAGTAAGCAGGGAGTTCTTAAATAATTCAGTTTGGTTGAGATGAGTCGTGCCCTGAGGAGCCTGAATTCCTTGATGAAATGCATGATTACCCTTGTTGGAAGTTATTCACACCTCTGGGCATAGGTCTTGTATGTGGTTCTCAATGTGTTGTGATAGTTACAGGACTTGCAACGTTTTGTTTTTATACTCATATCCATCACCTGGAGACATGAAATTCCTGCCTATAAAGGTCAATAGACAGGTATTTGCTGCTGGGCGAATAGAAGTGTGTGCAGTCAGCAATGATGATTCTAAGACCCAGCCTTGGCACTGAAGGTGTGATCTGTAGCTCTGCTTGGTCTCAGGCACATGGAGGCACTGGACCTTTTTGATGCTGAACAAACACAGAAGTGAGCAGCAGTCACGACCCACAGGAGTGACGAGTGTAGGATGGTGCTGGAGGCAGTGGTGGATCCAGCAAGCAATGGGAGAAAAGCAAGATGATCAGGAGATGTTGCCAGGGTGGCTCTGAAGGGTGTCTGAGCTTTTGTGATGCAGCTGTTTCTGATATACTCTTTCACAGTGACAGCAGGGTTGTAAACAGTAAGGTTTTAGTAAACACACACCCATACACGTAAGAACCAAATGTGGTTTTGGTTCTGCTATCTTCACATCATTAACTGGTCTTTCTTTCCATTTTCCACCTAAAATTTTTCAATTTCCCTAGGCTTTTATAGAGCTTTACCTTACATCAGGTGATTTTTTCCCCCTTTCTTATATAAATTTTACCCTTATCTCCAGTCCTGAAGTATTTATAGCTCAATGGCACACATAACCATTTGGCGTCCAGTAATTTCTCTTTGAATACTTTCCATATCTCTCCTGTGTGCTTTTCCACCCGCATATCCTTATCCCAAAGGATGCCTTTATTCCTCCTTTATACTTCTGGTATCTCTATTGTTTTTTTCATGTCTTTCTTCTTGATGGGTTGGGTGTTTTAGCACATCACAGAGCTTGAAAAAAAATTTCCCTTCAGACTCTTTCATTGAACCAAATCTTACCCATCTGATATGCACACAGACTGAAATTCAATCCTGAGTAAAAAAGCAACCTAGCTGCTGCAGAGAACCTATTTTTTGAAGATTTTTTGTGACACAGGCCTCAGATTGACCTCCTCACAGGGAGTAACTTTACCCACAAGAGTCCCACTGGCCACAGTACTGCTGTCACCTTGAGGGTTGTAATTGTACTTCGATTTTCTTGTTGGCCTTTTCTTTCCTATGGTATTTTGGCACCAAAGCAGAAAAATGAATTAATTTTTTTTACAACATTGACAATTTTTTTATGATGGGAAAGTAAGTTTAATGGTGATTCAAATTTTGCAGGATTTTTTTTTCCTGTTTTTATTTAGTCCTGTAAGGTAATACATAGGGAATAGCTGCCTATGGCAAGCGCGTGGGTGTGGGCTGATAGAGAATTGTTCATCAAAAGACACAAATGGGAAGGCAGGATCACAGGATTGAAAGTAGTGACTCTGAATGAGACTTTAAGAGTGACAGGGAAATAGTCCCAGTGCATTAGTGTGCTGGTTTTGCACATATGACATTTAGTGAGGTGGGAAGGAGATGCCCATGGCAATAATTTTTTTTAAAAAAAGCTGCTGAAAGCTTCCTCTATGTCTGACAAAACAAATCAGGGATTAATTTTTAGAATTGACAACCTGTTAAAACACTGAGAAGGCTGAACATGCCTCTGAATAAGCATTTTTAAATGAACAAAGCCCAGGAGATATCTCTTTCCCTTCCGGTCTGAAGCAGGTAACACTGGCCTCGGCCCTTCCACGTGGCCCGGAGCAAGCCTGGCTGGGCCCAGGCCAGGCCGGGCCGGGGAGGGGAGGCCCTTTGGCTGCTGAGATCCTGGCTGCTTCCCCCTCCCCCCAGTGTGGTCAGACTGGCCCAAGGCGGCTCAGCAGGAATGCTGCCACTGCTAACATCCCCCAGGAGCAGCTGTGGGGGGCCGGGCCTGCACCCCCTCCTTTCTGTCACGGACTGTGCAGCCTTGGGGGGCTGGGCTGGGCTGGGCTCCCCATGCAATGGAATGCAGCCAGAGCAACACACCACTGTTTCTGGCTGGGCGTCTGCTAAGATCCTAGTTTCCCCCAGCATGGCTGCTGAAGATTTCTCCATTGTAAACAGCTACTGGAAGCAACCTGGCAGGAATCACCATCAGCAGGCCCAGAGAAGATATTAACTCTTTCATTGCCCAGATGAGACTTGCAGAGACTTTGTTCTCTCTCGAGTGAAAGAAAAAGACAGAGGTGGAGACACACACAGAAAACAGCATAGAGACACCGAAGTCAGACAAGAAGGAGGAGTCAGGTCCCAAATGAGGGAAGGAGGAGAGCAGTGGACTGAAATTTCTCTTTTGAGCTGTGGAGAAGATAAATCAGTTACTCTTATTTCCCTGTAACTCATAGAAATGCATTTTGGGGTGGATGAAGCATTCACATTGAGGCCATGAGCAAAGGCATTTGTGTTAAAATAAGCAGATGTTGAAGCAGCTGTGATCCCCTGAGAAGTTTGAACAGAGAGGAGAGATGAAGACCCCTGTTGCCCCCCAGAGAAGAAGAAAGACCTCTGTTTTCAAAAGATGAAGAGAGTCCTTGCTTGAATTGCTAATCCTCAAACTTATGTGCCCCATGAGTTGACATGGTCCTCAATAACAGTTGTGGGAAAACTGTTAGGTGAGAAAGGGACTTTCACTTAGTGATCAGATTTCCATTCTCCTGGGCAGCTGATCACTGTGGCATCGAGGCCACAAGAGAACTGTTTCTTGTGGAGAAGTCTCCATAGACTGAAGAGAGATACTCCTCTCCCTAAGTAAATTCGAGAAAAATTATTTTAGAGATGGTAAACTGACTGTTTCTGTATGTTGTCAGTGTAAAAGAAAAGAGGTCTGGAAGGACGAGAAGTGTTCTGAAAGTTTTATTCTAATTCTTACTTTTTCCTTTTAGTTCCTGTTAGTAAAGTTCTTCTTTATGCTCTTCAAAGTTTAAGCCTATTTTGCCTTCCTCCTAATCCTATCTCACAGCAAGAAATGAGTAAATCATCCTAGTAAGTGCACTGGAGATTTGGCCAGTGCTAAACCCACCACAATTAGTTAGAAGGACTACAGTCAGGGATATTAAGTGATATTACTTCTGTTCACACAAGCCTTTCTTTAATTTGAGAAGGATGATGAAAGTCTGCAGAGGAACAAGAGTGACAGAGTGATTGGAAAATGCGATAAATTGATAAAGTGTCCACAACTTCCACCAGCTGCTCTTGCTAAAGAAAAGACTTAGGCCTGATTTGACTGCAGTCTAGAAAGTGCTAATATTCCCTACCAGGAACATTTCTGAGTAGGGAATCCTCCTATTTAGCACATAAAGGCATTATGAAAGCATCTGGAAGTTGGAGTTCTCAAATCAATTCAATTTGCACAGATCATTGTGACTCATCAGAGATCAGATCCTCCCATGCAGGGCAGTTCCAAGTGCAGACAGACTTTTTGATGTGCTTGTGGCCAGCTCAAATGTGCTCAAGCCAGGGACACTGGCAGTACCTCCTCGGGTACCTCCAAATAAGGACAACGCAGAGTGGCCAGCAGTCACGAGCCACACAAGTATATCTAATGTTCTGTTTGTGCTCAAGCACTAGTTCAGAGAGGTGTTACTGCAGACATTGTACATGCTGCATCAATGCCTAGAGCCCTGATGAGATGGCCAAGATAGGTTTAGCTTATAAGAGCAATAGTCTCTTTTTAAGAAATGCTACAAGAAATGTAACACTCTTTGGCCTTATTTTTCAAAGATAAAGAGTACCAAGAATGTGTTGGAATTTCCTTAGCATTTCTGAAAATCAAGCCATAATTAACTCCTGCATGCCATTGGGGTTAGTTATTTTTTTCCACTTGATTTAAACGATGAAAAGAGAAACTTTGGACTTCTCAAAACTTTACAGCAAGTTTGCGGTCAGAACTTGGAAGATCCTGAATTATCACCCCATCACTATTTTTTCCCCCTTTCTAATTGAATGAGCTTTTACCATCACCAATGCAACCTATTGTATAGCATAGGCCATGTAAACTCCAGGACAAACTCCAGGAATACCTCTGACTGCATTCCTATTCAGAGCTAGGATATGCCAGCCAGGAGCACATCCTGCCTTTAATTACACTCAAGAGGTCTTGGTGATTTGGTGTCCTACATCAGTATTAGGAAGCTTGGGCATTGAATTGCTATAAATCAGGAGCTTTGCTGCTCTCACAACAAGCCCAGTGGGAGCCTGACTTTCTCAAAGAGCTTAATTAAAGAGTGCTTATTGTCAGCTCACCCCTGCAGCCCATTAGAGCTCCAGAGAGATTTCTGTTCTCCAACATCATTGTGAAAAGTGGGACAGTCCTTCCTTCTGAGGAAGCTTTGTGTTCATAATCATTTCCTCACATGTCAATACAGTCCTGGTGATCCTAGTCATATTGCAATTAGTTGGTGATAGGTGTGGACAGGGGATATCTGAATAACTGTTTATGGACATCCTATTGGCCAGACAGTTATTCAACCGAGTCATAATTTTCCTCCTAGCTAGTACTTTCTCTGGCTATATCTCAGTATGCTTGAAAAGACAAAAGTAACATGTGACATTTCCAAAAAGCAATAATTTTCTTTCTTTGGAAGCATGTACAACCCTGCCCTCTGAAGGAGGCAGCCCCTTGTGACTTACAGAGAGAACCCAAGTTTCCCTGTCATTAAAGTCCTTCAAAACATTACTTACTTTTGGCTTGAAATCCATGTCATAGTAGAGTTGCACTGTAGTTAAATGAATGATTCAGACTGTAACCTCTGCTGCTTGCTAGAGTCAGCTTCAGTTTTTTCTGTGCATAGGACTAGTGTACTTGGGCCCCCATCAGTCTCATCTACCTTCAACAGGCTATTTGTATGTGCTTTATTATTGAAAAAACACCTGCTATCAGACATCAGGATGCGCAGCTGCACAGTCAGAGGAGTAGGTGGGAAGAGAGGGGTCGTGTTACACCACGTAAGTGTAAGGCCTCTTGTGGGTCAGTTCCTTCCTGGGCTTGTCCCACCCTCTTCCCACGCTGAAGCCATCAGGCACAGTCATCACCATGTGTGTCCCAGGAGTGCTGAGAAAGAGTTTTTAAATTTGATTCAAAATGGATACTTCTGCCCGTTGCACAGGCACAAATAGCAACCTGCCTGCATGCTAGACTTGGGCAGTTTTGAAGTCAGGCAACCCAGGGACTGCACAACTTCCGGCTCTGCTGGCTAACCCACATCCCAAAGCATCTCAGAGGGCAGATTGATTCAGGTTTGCCCATTACTGAGTATTATTTCCCAATGCATTTTTGGAGCCATCCTACCTCTAAATTTAAGCCCGGAGAGGTCAGAGATATTTGAAGGCTTCAAAAGAAATTTTGGACAGCAAAAAATGAGAGAAAACTCTCATGGATCTAGACTTTGTTAGTTGTTCTCAGAACTTTCACATCTTTCATGATTGCAGCTATAAATAGATCTAGTATTAATTAAACCCTGGCCAGCTAAATGTGCCAATAAGATTAAGGAGCAAAGTGTAGGCTGTCATCCTGCTAGTGGCTATTCCCAGTGCAAAACTGACTTTAACAGAGCCATCTGAGAGATGAGAAGCTTTTTTGCAGTGATACCACAAGGAAAAGATTCCTCTGACTTGTGTTCTTTGTTATTACAGTAGTGGTTCAAATTTGCTGAGTTCTTGCGTCCTTCACTCTGTGCTAAGCAATCCCTAAATTGTTTTCATTATATTGTGTCATCGTTGTCTTCCTGCTGTCTGCTTCCCCACTCAGGAAGTGTTTGCAGAATCCTCATGGAGGACAGGAGGTTATACTAGATAATAAGTGGCCTTGGGAAGGAAGTTTTACCTATCAGTAAGTGATACATTGTAATATGTAAAGCTGGCAGCCACTTGCTTATGGCTCATGTGGTGGTTTGTCCACAGTCCCTCACCCTGCTATTTCATCATGATGTCTTCTGTGCAGATATGGATATGTCCAAACACAAACTCTTCAACTGCCTTTTGGCACAGGTAGACCACTGTAAACCCCACCTGCACGCCATGCCTGAAATGCCTGCAAAAACAAGTGACTTTCTGGCTTGAAGCAAACCCTTTCCCTCCCTGGCACTCTGCATAGAGTAGATGCCATGACACAGGCTTCAGTGGCAGCTGTAGTGAGCCAGGTTTGGGAACCAGCTCAGGGGATGGAGCAAGGAAAGTGCCACCCCTGGGCAGGGACACCTGCCTGTGGCAGAAGCAGGGCCTGAGCAGGGACGTCCAGGGAGGCAGGATTTCCCCACAGAGCATAATAATTTTTCTCAGTGGAACTGGGGAGCAAGTTTGACTCATCAGGCACAGGGAGATGGAGACCCCCAGAGCCCTGGCAAAGGGAAAGGAAATACAACTCCAGTCCTCCTGGTGTGAAAGTGGTCTGGTTTTGCAAAAGAGGTGACCTCCTGGCTTTGGAGAAGGGATGTCAAGCAGCAGAAGTTCCTGAGCTGGGTCTGGTGGAATATCCCCTGGGATGGTACCCAGTGACTGAAGGGAGCAACTTCTGAGCAAGACATGTAATGAGTGATGAAATCATAATTGCCGGCTCACTTGGGCATAATAATATATTTAGATAAAGAGCCAGCCAAACCAAGCCAGCCCATTTTATCAGGCCAAACCTCACCCTATTCTCTGTTATCACAGGAAAGGATGTTCACTTGCTTAATTTTTAAATGTTCAGTGGTGCTTATTCTCTGCCAGATCCTACAATTCTGATTTGCCATAGCACTGCCTGCTCCATGGCATTTTTGTATTGGGTCCATTTTATTCTGTAATGGAGTAACCAAGTAACTAGAAAATATGTGATCTGTTCTGAATATATGCTATGCTGCTCTGAGAGGTTATGGAGTCTCCTTCTCTGATATTCAAAACCCTCATGGATGCGACCCTGTGCAAACTGCTCTGGGTGAACCTGCTTTAGCAGGGGAGTTGGACTCTGTGATCTCCAAAGGTCCCTTCCTCCCCAGCCATTCCATGCTCCCACAGTAGCTTGGAGGGCAGGCATGTGAAACCAGAGCAAGGGAGGGGTAACCGTGGGAACCAGGGTTGCAACACATGGGGGCGGGGTTGCAGGGTGATGGCATGCAGGGCAGGCTCTTGGAGGAAGGAGGGGGTGGGGCAGCCGCAGGCTGGAATGGGGTGTGTGCGGGGAATAGGTTGGGGGCAGGGACTAGAGGGTAAAAGGGATTGTGGGATGAAGGAGGAAACATGTGGCCGCCATCATATTGTAACTCTCCAAAAGGGTGAGCCACATGGTCAGCACCCACATGGGTTTGGCCTCCGGTTTTCCTCAGGCACAGCAATGTGGCCAGTGTCCTGAGGTGAAGGGAAGTCACTTTTAGAGCTTTCTGAG
>VWZS01001931.1:0-24707 GCA_013397075.1 Rhabdornis inornatus | reverse complement strand
CTGGGAACATAAACTCTTTTGTTGGGCAGATTGTTGTGCGCCCATAATATTTTCTTAACAACTGCCACTGTATCTACCCTAACTACAATGAAAACACAGACAAACGCGTCAGTTATTAACTATCTGCCACGTGCCCCGCGGCTTCCGAGCTCTCCTGCTGTGCCCCAGCCGTTGCTGGCTGCCCGCAGCGGTTCCGATGTTAAAAAGCCGCTTTTTGGGAGCGATCCCGCTGGTGAAAGCTGCGGTGCCGCCCGCGCTGCCGCGCCAGAGAGCTGCTGGGCGTGCGCACCAGGCAGCGCCAGGCTCTGCTCGGCGGCGCATCCTCGCATACGCGACACGGTCACGCGCACACCGCGCGACTGTGCTGCGGAGCCCCCCGCGCTGCCGAGGTCCCGCGATGCTGTGCCCCCGCGCCCCGCCAAGGTCCCGCGCCGCCCCAGCCCCGTGCCGCCCCGGCCCCGCTCACCATCTTGCAGGCGTAGATGTCTGTGTAACTGTAGCAGGTTTCCGTCCGTAGCCGACCTACCTGGGCTGCTGGCAGGAGAAATGGCTTCTTGCCCGCAGGGCAGTTGGAGGAACCCCAAGGCTTATTGAATCCCTGTAATGGGACTCCCAGCCACGCATAAGGCTATCAAATTCACAGGGAAGCCCCACGTTGGGCGCCAACTGTGGGGTTTAAAAGCGACTCCCTCCTAGCCCCCAACTAGCTCAGATACTAAGAGAAAGCTTGTTTCCCCCGCATGGACAGAATAAAAGATAACAAAAGAGGCTCTTCCCCCACCCTGAGGAGAATTCAAGGTTTATTTCTTTTGGGGTCCCAGGAGCGGAAAGAGGGCGAGGCCAGGGCACATAGGTGTTTTCTAGGGTCTGGAAGGGGGCAGGGAGAAATTGGATCTCTGCCAGCTAAGCAGATCAGAGGGGAGAAGGGTCAAACTACATGGCATTACAGGGGCGAGGGATTTACCATTTCCAGTACATTTAGGGTACTGAGTTAAACAAGGGAGCAGAAGTTCTCCCAGCTTTTTCTCTTCCCCAACCTGTCAGCACAACCTTTGACTTATCTGGGTTAGGTCACAGCCAGCTTGCTCTCACTCAAGCCCCGATCCTGGCAAGACAGTAGGTAAGCTGATCAACTGCTCCAGCCAGCTCCAGCAGCCAAGGCCTGAAATAGAAACATGCAGCGCAATGTTGGCCATGCACAGGGGGATCTCCAGGGCTTCATGGAGGGAGGAGGAGGAGATGGTCCTCAGAGATCATTTCACTGCTCCCTGGCTCCTGTATGTTTTGATCAGTGATAGCAAAGCACCTGATGTTTACATGGACAATGGGTTTTGCGTGTGACTAGTAGGAAATTACAAAATCATTGGTTCGGCACCTCAAATTGTAAGTCCTTCTTTTAGAGGAAACCTGTTGAAAAGTTGAGGTTTCCCATCTTCACCAGCAGCTGTAACTCTAACCTGTACTAAGTAGGAAGATAAAAATACACAATCCAAAGCTGCAGTCTCACAGTCACTAATCTGTGATGAAAGCTCCTTTTCAAAAAGGACTGATCTGACTTCCACAAAATGAAGAAATGCTCTCCTAGCTCTTAGGTGCTGTGATGAAACCCTGAGACATGTGATGAGAAGTGCAGGAGCTGCATGAAATCATGGGCTGCATCTTCCCACCAGGAGGGCAGGAGCTGCAGGCCTGGATGAATCAGCAGAGCTTTTGCTCCAGTCCAGGCACCAGCAGTGAGTTCCAGGCATACACAGGCAGGAGGTAAAAAGCTTGGGCCTAATAATGGCTGAGAAAAACTCCTTGTTCCCTCCTAACATAAAGGTCATGTTTTTAATCTTTCTTCTCCTTTAGTCCCATTACTGAGGCCCCTGAGCTCTCACCACCATCACCAGATGCATTGAGCAGCTACTGCAGTGCCCATGCAGCACCCCACCTGGGAGCATCCAGAAACAGTGGGATAGTGAGACACAGACAGTATGCTTGCTGAGATTTTATGAACGGCACATGCAACAGGAACAGCCTGTTCCTTTCTCACCTTTATAGATGAAAGTGTTATCTGGCCCCTAGAATGCAGTACTGATTTTACTGAAAAAAATCATTTGGGCTTCTTACCACTTTAAGGATTTCAGCCTGTCTGCAGCTTTTTTTGTACTAGTTCGCATACCTCAACCATTCTTAAGAGGCTTCTTCAATCTGATAAGACTTTGTTCACAAGAAGCTACATATTTATTTACTGACGAGAAGACAGCCAGAAGAGTTTCTAAGCAGATACAAATGCATGAACAGTTAGGCAGACACTCTGAGAACAGCTTGTGTAACAGCATGACTGATGGACAGGTAACATTTAGTCAGCCACCTGCTTGGGGATTTGGGATGGAAAGCACTTCACCCAGCACTTTCTGAGGCATGGAAATCACACAGGCTGCTCCTAGCAGGGTTTATGGGTGCCCAAAAGTACTTCTCCTGTAATTTTTCCTCTTTAGTGCAAAGTTAGTCTGTCCAGGGAATACAAGTTGAAGAAAATACATGGAGCTGGTGGGCAGCCATTATGTAAAAGTGCTCTGCGTGGAGATGGAAAAAACTCAACCCTTCAATCTGAACAAAAGCCTGAAGTCACTGTTAATTCTTTGCAACATTTACCACCCACACAAGCAGGAAGAGTTAAAGACACCAATCAGGTAAAACTTTCTTGGCCATCAAGGCCACCATAATCAACTGAAATATCCAGGTGATTTATACGGTCCTGTTACTCATTCAGGGCTGCACATGAGCAGTGTTTCCTAGGATGCCATTGAAGGATATGTACTTTATGTATATATCCTTTAATGTACAAGGATATGTACCATATGTACTGCTTCTTGCAGTACGTATTGGAGTCCATATCTTAACAAACAATTTAAATTAAATGCAAAAAAAAAAATGTAAAGGAAACAATTGTCTCCATATGCAAATGAAAATTAATTTAATTATGAATAATAACTTCTATGCAGCACTGCCAAAAGGGCAAACAAATGAGAACTTAACTAAAAGGAGAAAATTGTCAGTCTTTCAGCAGATAACCATTTCGATCTGAACAACAGTAATTAGAAAAATGGGCAGAAGACTGTTTCACTGGTGATAAATCTACAACATGTCCAGCAATATTTGAAGATTCGTATTTAATTACTGTGACTACTCAAATTAAACAACGGAAAAAAGTTGTCAATGCTGTTTTTTAAATTAGGGGAATAGATGCAAAGCCAAAAGAAACATCGTTAATGTCAGTAACTCAAAGAGAGAGTTTCCCTCTAGGCTAAAGGGCTAAATCACCCTCTTGTGATAAAGGAGAGATGTCACTTATGCACTTTAGAATGTGTCTGGCAAGGTTAAGAGGTAAATAGCCAGAATAGTTATCATCTGGGTTGGTAATGGTCTTCTCAGTCACATATTTACTCCAAGCACATTCTTGGTGTTCCAGGTTACTCACAACTCTTGATCACGATTTGTTGTTTTCATTTTTCCCTCCAGAAATTACTTTAAGGCAAATAATTTTTAAAAACTCCATGCTCCACTAGTGGACCAGGCATGGCAGGGCTTCTGTGAGTTCTTAGGATAAAGTAAGTGCAACGTGGCCACCCAAACTGGTGGCCTTTGCTCGCCCTATGTCACTGGCTGTGCCTGTTAAGGAGCAGCACGAGGTTTGGCATGAGGAAGCCCATCTGCCAAAGGGCAGTGCAGGTTTGCAGGGTGCTTGCAGCTGCAGGTTGACCAGGATGAACACAGCAAAGACAGTATCTGCTTTATTTTAGCGTGCAGAGCTCTGATCTCTGATCAGTTGCAGCATGCACAGCTCTTCTATGTGAATGGGGAAAGATGTTTTCAGAAGCATCTTCTGGAACAAAATGCTACAGGAAGTGCAATCCTTTCTCTGCAGTGGTCTAGATCCATGCCCAAACTGCCTATGGTGTTCAGCAGTCATGCAGCCACTCAGGTGAACCCCAAAACAGGGGTCAAGGAGATCACTGTGGCATGTTGTTCCTGTTTGATCAGAGATACAGATGCACTGGGCTCACTAAAGTTTTCCCCAACAGCTATTCTGCCCTGATGGTGCAGATTTTGGCTGCAGAGTTCATCCCACCTTCTTGCAATGAGAGCCATGTTCCTGTTACTGGCCCAAGTGATGTGAGTGCAAACACGAGTCCTGATCCTGTTGTTCTATGGGGACTCGTATTTTTTTTTTTTTGCCTGAATTGCTCATCTGTAAAATAAACAGAATTTTTTGTAGAGATTACCTTTGCAAAGTGCTTTCAGATGTATTCCTGAAAGGGGTATGTAAGAACCATTAAGAATAATATTAGACACAAGGAAATATGCCACGGTAAAGTGCAGATTAACCACTGTGCCAGAAAAACACACACTGAATTTCTCTCAAGGACACAGAGTTTTGTAGGATGTATGAATGGGAACAGTTGCTTTGGAAGATGTTGTGTGTGAAGTGGATTATGTGCCACATTATGCTGCAGTTGTCATGGCAAGTATTCCTATTTCCCTTGGCAACAGAACTATCAACTATTTATGCAGTAAATAACTGCATGAAAAGCTACATTTAGTGACCAGGGGACAAGTTAATTTTCTCTCATCCTTAACTTCAGCCCTCGTATGGAGATAAAACACTCCACTGAAAAGCGTTTCCTTCGCCTCATGACAGTTTTCCTGTTCATAGTTTCATTATGTTTCACCCAGCAGTTGCTGTGCTAGTGACACTATCTGTGCTGGATATATGGTACTGCATGATGTCTGAATTCACTGAAGGAGATGATGACAGGGCAGCAAACCCATGAGTGCTGCTTTTGTAGTGCTCTGAGCGAGTGCTGTCTAATGCAGGTCACCTGAAGTGCTGCCACTGAAACAACTGAAGCTCTAGAAGAAACAACGCACTTTTAAAAAGTTATTTTTGGAGTCTCTTGCTTGTGTTTTTCCTCAGCTGAAATGACTTATTCTGCAAACTAGCACCACCACCAGGATTAGGGGCATGCATTAAATGGACAAGGGAAGGATGAAAACTCAGGGAAACTAGATGTCACTATGAGAGCAATGATGGTCCAAAGAAGGACAGCCTTTTGCTTTATTGAAACAAAGTTTGTTGTAACCTAGCATTTTCCTAAAAGTGGTTTCCAGTGCCCTGAGAACCCTCAGGCTCTGTTTTGCAGAACTATATTGTTTGCATACTGTGCTGAAATTAAAAAAAAAAAAAAAACAAACAAAAAAAACCACAACAACAACAGAAAAAAAAATACAGACCAAAAAAGTGAAAAAACCCAAAAAAACCCAAAAACCAAGAAATCAAAAAAACAAACAAAAAACCAAACCCAAAATCTAAAAAAACCCAAATCCATACAACAAACCTCATCAGGCTCATCTGGCTGCCTGCAAATGTGCTGCTTGTCTTGCCAGACAAGATGGATGTTCTCCTGGAATAAGAAGTGAGAGGTGGTTTCTTAATGAGGAGAGAACCAGAAACTGTTTCTAAGACAGTAAGAGATGCCATGAAGGTTTGGGGTCAGGATAGGAAGTGTGGCAGTACATAACTGCCCTCATGATCACCACCATATCTTGGCCAAGTAAAGAGCCAAGTACATAGACCAAAAACGCAATCCATTTTTCATGGGTCTTACTTCTGCAAAACACTTCCTGAGTTTCATGAAAACATGCTCACTAGATAGCTCCCCTCTCCAATCCCAGTCTCTCATTCACAAGCCCTGACCAAAGCTGATACTGATATTTCCATTTAGATGAGGAAATTCCAACTGTCTCATATACTCATTTTCTATAGACCCACAAAAATGCCATCACTTAGAGCTGCATAATGAACCTGATTTCCCCATGTTAGTTAGAGGTTTATTTCCTCTTATTAGGGATGACTTTTTGCAACACTGCTTGTAGACAAAATCTGTCACATAATACTAGTTTCCAGTACCATAATCAATCTGCTGATGGTGTTCAGCACCTCCCCTGTGCCCAGAAAAACCATGAGCTTTTCTGTGAGTAAAGAGTGCAGTAACATCCCACACAGTTCTGAGTATTTTTTTGCACATTTCAGTATCATTTTGTGGTAAAACAGTGATAAAATCTCATAGGCTTGCAATTTAACTTGCTTTTGTTTAGGTATGAGCAGAGTGGCATAGCCTCAGCAACTCGTGAAGGTTTCAGTCCATCCTGCTCCCCGGGCAAAATCTCTGTTGAATATCAGTCCACCTGTTTTATGCATTCAGGAAATTATTTAGAAAGTTTCAGTGTTTTCCTAAAGAAAGGCAGAAGGAAAGCAGTGGCAATTACCCAAGAACCCTGTTCACTTTGTGCAGGTATGAAGGACATACATTTTCTTTTCTATGTATCCTAAAAAGACCATTAAGGGATGTGTTTGGAGACCCCTGCCCTGGGCCTTGTGCTTTCAGGCTTCTGTCCTTTCCAGCGTCTGGGTTGTTGTCAGTAGTCCCTCGGACCATCAGGCTGCTTAGTTCTTATAAAGAACAACTGGCACAGTTTATGCCTAAAAAGCCACTGCTTGACATCTATAATCTGACTGTCAAACTATGCCTTTCCATAGTGGTTGTTTGAGGTGAGTGAGTTTGCATGGTATCAGGTACATACACAGATATACACAGATATATTTGTATTGTTTTTTCAGTGTTTTCCAACCAGGGTGTGGTAGAAGCGTCAACCCCACTGTATTCTCCACACAATTGCCCTATCTGCTTTCTGCTGCATCCTTATCCATCTTAAATAGTCTTGATTTTAATGTCTTCTTGCACAGAGCTGGGAAAGGGCCACACAGGTCACTTGGTCATGAAAAGAATTTGCTTTCCTTACAAAGTGAAATCAGCAGTAGTTTCTCTCAGCATCCCATTGCAGGTGGTTCTGCAGAGGGAAGGTTTTCCCACCAGCAAGGCTGCACAGGGGGCAAGTGGGGCCTCTGGAACTGCCTGCAAGTCACAGCCACCCTAATGCCACTTTCTGACCCAGTTACCCAGTTTTGGGAGGAGATTAGGATATAGCTGGGAGCCCTCTGGCCATAACCCAGTCCAGGCAGAACAGAGGAGGAGAATGACGGTAGCTGTGAGAAAGATGGAGGCAGCTCCTGTACCAGCACAGCATTCCCAACAAGTGTGTCCTTTGTCACTCACAGGTGCAACCTCGGTGTCTGGTCAGACCCTGGGTTGCAGTAGGAAGTCCTGGTGACAAGGTGAACTTTCCATCTGGTATATTTGGCCAGAAGCTCATTAGGTTTTGTCTTGGAGCAGAAGTTGCTGCTCTAATCCAGTATGTTGAAAACTATAAGATGATAAAGTTACCTTTACATGTGTCCTAAGTAAAGGCCCAAGAGGCAAAGTGGAAACCTTCAGTGCAAGGAATAGTTGACCTGCACTATTCCCAACTGCTGTGTATGGGATCAAGTAACTAAGAACGGACAAGTACCAGAGAGAAGCTTCAAAGTGTTACCACCTTGTATGAATAAAGCTCAGCATAAGTATTAATAGGAAATATCCATGTTTATCAATGTGGATTTAATGTGCTAAGTAGTAACCACTATGATGTATTAGGAAGGATGCACTTGCAGATAATAGACAGTAATTCTGCACTGACTTGTCTGTTCTTCCTCTGTGCTTCATCCAAGGGCAGTACTGCAGCTGCTGCTGTTGCCTGGTGCTCCCTCTGCTCCTTTGTCCTCTGCCTACTGAATTCAGGGGGATTTGTGCCTTTAACATAATTATTATTAAGTTTCTATATTATGTCCCTGTTCAAGAGGCTCCTTGGTAGCTGATTATACTAATCAGAGGTGACTTACCCCATATTTAAATGCAGTAGTCTGAATTTGTCTTCAGCACAGTGTCCAGAAGATATGAACCAAGCATCAAAGAAAATTAATTCATAGGTACATTATCCTGTGGGATCAAGATAAAATGTAGTCAAAGAGCTTTAGCTTTAGCTTGTATGCTCTCATGTAAGTATATGGGCAGGAGAAGGCAGCCATGCTCTTGTTTGTGCAAGTTTCCCTCTTCCCTTCTTTGAGTTAGGCAGGATAACAGATCACAAGAATACTTCTCAGAAAATATTTTACTGCAGTTAAGACAGAATACTTTCTTCCTTTACAAAAATAATTATTATTTTTGGAAGTATGATCAGCCACACGTAAAGTATTCTTTAATCTTTTTCTGGGCCAAAAATAAGACTTGGGCACTTCTCAGCTTTTCAAATTAATACATTCATTTATCTGGCCAAGGTATTACTCCAGCACAAGGGAGAGGCCCAACACAGGGCCTTAAATACACACAAAATTTGGGTACTACTGTTGCCTCTATAAGAACCATCTTAAACCATTTTCTAACAAAATAAGGTCCTGGATGATGGAAATGAAAATATTCCTGTTGGTTCTCAAAAGCTTAGGTAGAATTTTGTCCTAAATGGTGATCCATGTATGTCCATAATACTTTTAAGCAGCTGCACAAATATTCCAAGTGGCCCTCAAAGATGCTGGGTAGGACAGTGAGAAGCCCATTTCAGCCCACAGGAGTGCAAGATCTTATGCTAGAGGGGAAATCCTGTTCACACTGGAGTAAATGTGGTTTTTGTTCTGCCTTTAATGGCATTTCCGTTCCTTTTTCTGAACTTAATTGGGAATGGGATTTTACCCATCTCCTCACATGATTCTGGTTCAAATCTGAATTCGAGCTTTGAGCCTTTTTTAATGGGGAAAATTAAGGTGAAACTAAATAAGTCCAGAGAATAGATCCACCTCCAGATGGAAGAGGGCTCAGCTACCTTTCCTGAAGCAGACGTGTACTCTAAGCAAACAGTCTCTGCAGTGCCAGCAGTGCTCCAGGTACTGGGGAAGCAGCTGTGACACCTGACTGCACTGCTCCTATGGATAGACAGCATTGTCCCTGGCCAAAGGGCCCTTCCTTCTCCCACTGCAAACTCAGGGGATGTTTGAGGTGAGGAGAAGGTCATAATACCATAGAAGGGAAAACACACTATTTCCAGAAACTTTCAGTGAAACTTCAGACTTCACAAAGATAAGGCTAGATAAGGAATTTCAGAGACAGAGTTCACACAGGTAAACTCTCAGGCAGTATATTTTTATGTTGCACATAAGTGAGACTAAAATATTCCATAAACTTTCGCTGTATTCTTTGCATTAAATCAAATAACTAGTTATTCATCTCCCAGCTTTGATTTTGTTAAATAACCAATACCCTAATTCAGAGGCAAGAATTTAATCCATAGAAAATTCTGTTCTGGGAGAAGATCAAAGTGAGTCCCGTGGTGTTAAGCACACACCTACAGCACTTGATCCTGAAAAAAAAAATTAGGTGCATGCTGCAATCAGCCTATCCCTTCTTACTGGTTCACAGGCATCTAACCTAAGTCAGAGCATTTTTGTGCCAGGATCAAGGACCTGTGGAGATGCCCACACTGGGAGAGCAGGGCTCTGAAAATGTAGCAAGCAAACGGTGAGAACCCCAGCAGGCTGTAATGGCAATGCCTCCTCATTCCTCTGCGCCTACCAACGCTTCAGGAAGAGATTGAAAGTCTCTTGGGTGACATAAATACGCACGATAAGTGCATACAGAGCACACAAAGGTGAAATGGCCCTGCTTATCAGCACAATTAAAATGAATAGAGGATGACTAATAAAGAGGCAGTTTAAAATCTTTACATGACACAGTGTCAAGGCAACAGTGTTGTGCAATAGCACTGACACAATTAACTCTGTGTCCCTGCCTTGGGCAGAGCCGGGAACGGGCTCCCACGGCTCTCGCCCGCACCTTCCCATGGCGAGCGCTGGCTGGGCTCAGCCGCTCCAGCTCCCCGCTCTTTGCCGCATCCCAGATCCACGGGGGAACCGGCGCAGAAACAGCCACTTCGGACCAAGGCAAGGGTGCTTTTTCCTCTTTGTCATCTCAGTTCCTCTCTTCTCTTTTCGTTTGCCTGATCCCAAGCCTCACGTTTACTACTGTGTGAAAAGGGAAAAACATCCCGTTGAATTTCTGGGCACTCTCTGGAGAGAGACAAGGCTGAGGTGCCTGATCCTCAGCCGGGACTGGTTGTTGACTTAGCACTGAGCAATGCCAGCATTTCCTGGGTAGGATCTTTTGCAGTGTGTAATTTAAAAGCTAGTTTGGACAACCCTTTGCTCAGGATGATAGATAGTGAATGGGAATATGAGCTTCCAAAACACAGGCCAAGGTATCCTTCTTGTTCTTCATTTAATTATGCTGCTCCTTAGTGGTGCCTGTCAGGCTGCAGGATCTCCCAGTCCACTGGGTGAGTGCAGCAGGGGCAGGCTGCTGGGTTTTATATACATATATATGTGATGTATATATATATATACACACTTCACACACAAAAACACACATTAAAAACATACACAAGAATATATATAAGAACAACAAAGATAAATTTTTTTCTCTGATGTTCTTATTTTCTGGCCAAAACCAGCTCTGTCTTGGTTTTATTGCTGCTGGCATGTCTTTGCAATGCAGCACTGTCAAAAACTAACAATATAAACAAATTTGAGGCTATGCCAACTATTGCTGAGCACAGCCAAAGCTGCCCAATGCCACAACTTGTTGAACAATGTGTGAATTTTGCAGTGGCAGATACGTCTGTTTCCCTGCTCTTTCTTAACTTTTTGAAAGATCTTGGTGGAAAGTGTGTTATTCTAAATGAGAGAATTAAAGTAATTTATATGAAAACTCCTTCACCATTGCTGCAGGAGGAGGGGCCCCTGCATTTGCCCAGTCTGCTAGCTCTACCTGCCAGGGACTGCAAGGGAATTTATTGGAACACCTCAAATAAAACATGATTTCTGGTCAGCAAACATTGTTTTTTTATGAGGTAAAGTGGTAATTCTGAACAATTTGCTCTATTAGAAGCCATCAGTGTTGATGCTGTTTCCTGTACCTGTCAGGTATGTGGGATTGGGGTGGTCATGGAAGTGTTCCAGCAGTGCCAGCACCCCTGGCCAGCTGCTAGCACAACTCAGGGCAGTGGCTGTGGCACTTGTACCTTTAGGGGAAACCTACCACAGCCTCTTCGGGGCCACATCCTGCCTGCCTGTGCTTCCCACCCATCCGTCTGTGGGTGCTTAATCTTAAAGTGCCACAGTCACAGAGTTCGATGTCCTCATCATTCCTCATCTACTGCCCCAAATGTGTATCTGCATGCCCATGTCGGGAGGCAGTGACATCTCGTTGGTGATGGTCACTGCTGTGACAGAGCTGCACTGCAGGCTGCAGACACACCTTAACCCAAGTAAAAAGTGTAGAGAAACGCCGCATTTGATACCTGTTCTTATCTCACCTGAAAGTGAACAGGAAGGATTTTTATCACATGAATGAGGGAAAGGGTTGCTGTGTTTTGCATGACAAGGCTGTGTGCCTCAAAAACCCACCCTAAGTGAGAAAAAGAGATCTGCCACTTATGGCAGGCAGGACAACCAAGCTATTTTCTTTGCCTCCAATAGGAAAGTAAATAAGAAATATTAACCACATGCAAAGGTGCCCTTTTACGTGTCCTCATCAATAATAGCTGATGTTCCTCAGGGTTATTGCTGTAACAAAGCCACTTCCCTTTCCTCACTGGCATCAGGTTCATATTAAAAACCTCATAGCAAAGTCTTTTGTCCACCGTCCCATTTGTGGTTCTGCTTTTGTCCCTCGTACTGTGCTTTGGGGCACTGGCGTGTGGGGATGGGGCCATGCAGGCTGCTTGCATGCCTGCCCCTTTTCTCCAGCAGAACGAGGGCTGGGAAAGGAACAAGAATTTTAACTCAGCAAAGAAAGCCAGTGGTGAGGATGCCAGCTGTGGGAAAGGGCTTCTAGCAGTAATGTGTTCCCAGAGGGAGCAGATCTCCCAGCATTGCATAGGTTAAGGAGCAGCTTTCCAAGAGGACCTGAAGTGGAGAGAGGAAAAAAGCACCCCAAAAAATTAACTTGCTGGTAAAGGAGTTTTGGAAGCTGCTTGGAGCAGCCCGGGGCCGGAGTCAGGGACCCAGCGATGTTCTTCCAAGTCGTCCCAACGGCGGCGTCAACCAGTGGCTCCCCGCCGCAGCGCTGGTCCCCACCCAGAGTGCCTTGAGAAGAGAGGGACTTCAGAACAGTCTTAATTTCCCAGCTTTGGTATCTACTACTTCCAGATACAAGAGGAGCATAAATCAAACCTGGCGATGGGCAGGACCACATGTCACGACTGAGCAGCGGCCCCAGCCTGACTGTCCGGCGACACCATGGCCGTGCCGACGGGACTCGCTTCTCCTGCCGCCGGCTGCGGCTCCGCGCCCGCAGCTGAGCACGGCTGTAGTCGCGGGCAGGGGAAAGGAGCTGCTCGCTGTCCTTGGAGAGGAGGGTAAATAGTTACAGTGGAGAAAGGGAATTTTAAAAAAAAAACCTATGAGGAAGGAAGCGGCAAATATTAAATGGGTGACTCACGGTACGGGATGACTAATCCCGTCAGGGCACAGCTCGTGCTGCGCAGGGAACCGGTGCCGAGCGCCTGGCGGGGAGCGCGGAAGGGCCGCGGGGTCCGTCGGGGCAGACGGAGCCGGGCCGCGCTCCGCGGCGCCCGGCGAGAGCCGCGCACGGAGGGAGGACGTGCCGGTCCCGGCAGGACCCCGCGGCTGGGGCTACCCCGAGGCCGATACCCGCGGATCGGCGGCGGTGACATACTTTCCGCCGGTTCCTCCGCTGCCCACGTCACCGGCCCGGCCCTGTCCGGACCCCGCGCCCGCGGAAGCGCGCTGCTCCCCGCGCGCTGCTCCCCGCGCGCTCCTCCCAGCGCGCTCCTCCCCTGCGCTCTACTCCGCCCCACGCCGCACTCTGCCCGCGGGTGCCGGCTGCGAGTGCCGGTGCCGGCGGGGCGGGGAAGCAGCGCGCGTGTGCAGTACCGGTGGGCCGGGCCCAGCCCGGCGCGTTACACAACCAGCCGCCTCCACAGCCGAATTTCAGAAGTCCCGCCGTGGCTGCTCGCAGCCTGCATCCCCCGTGCGCCTACCCCCGCGCCGCGCATTGCCGGCACTGCCCCCCGCCCTGCCCGCGCTCATGCCATGTCACAGCCAAGCAGCGGGATCCCAGAGCGAGCGGTAACCCCTGTCGCCGGCGGGGCATCGCGCCGGGGCTGGGCATGGCACTGAGAGCTGCTCCGGGACGCCTGTCTTCCTAGACGGTACGTATGGCCGTGGGGGCCGCGAACCCTACTGGGGTGAGGCGTGCGGGAGAGAGGGTCCCCGCACTTGCAGCCCGCGGAGAGCGGGGGCAGCCCCGGAAAAGCCCCTGCTGCAGAGCCAGTACGCGGTACTCGGCGCTCCACCCTACCGTCGACGGACACTGCCAGGACGGTCCCAGCTAAGTTCTGAAAATGAAAACTGATAGCCGCAAGTCTTCTGATTTTTTTTCCTTTAAAAATCCGTGTACTGTCAAGAAGGGCACAGGACGCACCGCAGGGTGTTCGGGGGACTCCGGCTATAGAGGGCAGGTGGGAAAGGGTCACCGGGACCGGGATGCAGAAGCGCGGCGTATCCCAAGGCCGGCCACTGACATCCCCGTCTCTCAGCGCCCACGGACCTCGGCGCATGGAGCCACTCGGGAGTAGCCACGGGCTGAGAGCAGCTGAGAACTGCGGTGATTTGGAATTGAGGGAAACCGATTTTCGGGAGACTGAAATAGGTGTGATCGTTCTGTCTCAAAGTTCGTCGTTCAAGGAATGTGTTTGACTGAAAACAGTGTAGAGAAAAACCTCCGAAATTAGTCTTGCACCTAAAAATAACATCTAAAATCCAGGTTGAAAAGTCATTCTTCTCACCAGGGTTGTTGTGTCATTTGATTTTACAGAATGTTTACATTATAAGTGGGGAATTACGAAGGCTTTGAAAGTCCCTCACGTTTCAGCCATGGATTTGTGGATGATAATTCCACGCTTTGGTCCTTAGTGGCAGAAATTGTGAAGTGATTGCTCTGGGTAGCTCGCACTGGAAGCACAGGTCGGAGCTGCCCTCTGTGATTCATCAGTGAGGTTGTCACACGCGGTTTGGAGAGCTGTAGTCCTTTGTGAAGTGCCACAGTCCCCGAAGGCAAGAGGCAGGTCCCTGCTCGGTGGATTTTGGAGAAGTCCAGCACATCAGTCCCTTTTCAGGGACAAAACTAGCACCCAAGTGCCAACTACCCCTGATCACTGAATGAAGTTGTTTCCTTCAGCGGGGGAGTGGCCCCGGAAATAATGTCCCTGAAATCAAAGCTGTTAAAATGCCCTATGCCTTATCTGCCTGAGGAGGGTAGGGTTATTTATTAGCTGAAGTTTATTTTGCTGTGTGCAGTGAAAGCTGTGGTGCTGATTTCAGTAGAGGGATGAGATGTTCTGGTATATACATGAGAAAATCTGAGGAGTCACTTCCTTCATTTTTGAGCAGAATGCAGGTGCTCCCCTCTCCTTATTTTGCTGGATCACTGCTGGCTAATCGCTAGATCTGGAAATGCGAATTTGGCTTGAAGAGACAGCTAGCTCTTCATGGGTTTGATATGTAGGCTTTACAGTCCTCACAGATCTAACGGATGCTGTTTGAAGCAGCAGACACTTTCAAGAGTACGCAGTGTGAAGCCCTGGTACCGAATGTCTGACAATGTGGTGTTTTATTTAGGTTTTTGTGTAATTTTTATGAACTTCCTAGGCTGCAATCCCTCACCATAGTCATTCAGTTAGAAAAATACATTTGGATCTTGGGTTTTTTAGAAACAGTATTAAAACCAAAACAAAAGTAGATCATTCTCCTGTAATATGCTAATCAGAGTAAGCCAGTATGTTAGTGCTGCACCAGGGACAACCAGAACAACAGCACTTGGGACTCTGCAGCTGATGGAGCCCTGACAAACACAGCAGGCACTAATGAGGACAGGAAGCTCCAGAGAAAGCCGAAAGTTGAAATTGTGTGGAAGGGAGGTATTTTTATCCCTTGGGCTAAACATGTGTACTACCAAATCTTTAGAATTTTTCTGGAAGAGGTAAAAGGAAAAATGAAAATGGCTTTAAGAGTGGTTGCTTGCTGCTCACTTATCCTGATCATTCTAAGCTGTGGATTACAGTTACTTGATTTAGAGGTTAATTGGTTTGAAATTTTTTTTATAAAATGCAAACTTCAGTAAAGTATGTGATGGTTCCTGGGTTTTAGCCACTAAGACTGTATCTGTATTACATTATTTTTCTAGTTTAAGACATACATCAAGTACACAAAAATAGCTCAAAGTTAAAGATTAAAATTAGCAAATGAGTAGTTCATAATTAAAGTCTCATGATGGAGGAAGTGGCATTACGTTGAGGATACAGATGTCAAATCCAACTTCTGCTCATTAGTAGTATCAAAATATTGGTAGGATGTCTTTACAGTTTGGAGCCAGGACTTGTCTGTGCACAGAAGTTGCGTTGTTTTGTCCTAAATTACTCAGCCTCCCAAGACTCACATGTAATGGTACAAAGGTTTCAATGCCAGCATAGATCATTCTTTCAAGACTGGAAGAATAAGCTATGTGCCTTTATCAGAACAACTGAATTCAGGCTTGTACTGGAACATTTACAGATCCTAGTGAAATAATATGGCTTTAAACAGAGCAGTGAAACTTAGAAAAACCAAAATAGTATGAACCAGTGTTTTCTGGTATTATTGAAATGATAGACCTCTCTATCACCTCAGTTACAAATCTCTGTCAGGGAAGTCAGGCAGGTACAATAACTGTATTTATTTGTTAGGACCTGGATGACACCCTTCTTCAAAGTGAGTCCTGGCTCAGCTGTGGCCATGTACCGCTGTAGTAGCAGCTCTGTGCCCACCAGTATGGCTCTCGTGATGTGCTTACCTGGCTGTAGCTCCACCAGCTCCGTCCCATCCTCAGCCCAGGCTGAGGCCAGTCTGGTTTTTGCCTTGTTTCACTGCTACTTTGGTGAGGCCAAAAGTATATGGCCTGTATGCCCTATGGCACAGAAGCTGAAGGAGCGAAGTCCCTGTGGAAAAGTCCTGCAAGGTCCTATTTATTCTTACTCCAGTCTCACTTAAGCCCAGATTTAAGGGAGGCTGAGGTGTTGACAGGCCCCAACAAGAGCTCTGTGCACAGCTGGGCTCGCTGGCTGGACATCTGCCCAGCCTCAGAATCGCCAGATTTAGTCAAACCACAAAGGCGTGTGCAATTAGTGAGAGACTTTGACCTACTTCATATTCCTTTACTGTCTTTGGCCCTGTCTACATGGGGAAATTACACCAATTTAGTTTAAGTCTGTTTTTAAAGTGATTTGATTAACCTAATGTGACCTTGTGTAAGGACATTCTTATTTTGGTTCAAATGAGCTTATTTGGGTTCAACCAAAACCTGCACTTAGTCAATTTACACAGAACTGAAATTAGACATACCAAACTGGAAGGGGAACTGATGTCTGTAAATAATGACACAAGTTTCTCATGAAAGCAGAACCTTCTGTATAATCTGGAACAGATTACAGAGTGTAATTACTGACAAATCTGCAGGCAATTGAAAGCTATTCATAGCAAATGTTTCAAAAAAACCCAAGGAAAACAGGCAAAACTTAAATATCTTGGTGACACAAATGAAGAGGTGCCAATAATTGCAGTCCTGGCATGCTGAAAGCAGTGGCACAAGGCTTGCATAGCTTGCAGCAAGGCTCTCCCATGTCTCTTCAGATGCAGAAGAGGGCAAGCATTTGTGTCCTTTACAGGGAGTCCCTAAAGAGTCAGAAAATAAAAAAACAGTGCAGGAAACGTTAGCCCAGTAGAGTACCCAGCATCTCATAACATATTTTATAGGAAAGATTAATTAGACATGGAAAAAATGAGGAAGCAGGATAAATTACAACAAGATTTTATCAAAGATGGATTGTGCTAGACTAACATCTTTTTAGTGTAACATATTATTTAGGTGGGGTAGAATAGGAATGTCATTTATCTAAAACCAAGCATGTGATACTATGCCCCAAAGGATGTTATGACTTAAAATGAAGATGGTGGTTCAAGACAAGAATTGAAAGGTGGAAAAGAACCTTGCCAAAGAAAAGATACAACCATTGCATGCAAATAAAGTTGTCTGAATGGAAAGAGGTATTCAGAGAAAGTCATCAGGATGGAGGGAGATTGGTGGTGTTGCTCCCTTGTGATCAGGCTTGGGCCTGTTGAATGGATCTGCTCTGACCTGTGTGCAGGGTCTGGGTGTGTGCCCAGGTGTGGAATGACAAAAACTTGGGAGGTATTGTCAGTACAGAGGAGGATCAGATTATCACATGAAAGGAGTTTAGATAACTTTGTTGATTGATAGACATAAAATGGCATTTAATAATGCTGAGTGCAAAGTCAAGTAAAGTTGTAAGCATGGAGACCCAGTAACAAGAATTTCCAGTGTGAAATAGGAGCTCATCAGTTGTCTGTGACAAAAGGAAGAGATGTGGATGCAGTGGCTGCTCAGAAGATACCTGGGAGCAAGCACTGAGATATAGCTGGGAAGGGGACCACTGGCATCCTTGGATACCGAAGGAAAATAATATGAGAAATTCAGGGAAATGTGATGATGATCATTGTACAGATCATCATACAGGGTTTCAATACAAGAGCTCCACATTGCTTTTGGAGTGGTTTACTGATGTTTTGCATAGTTCCGGACACCCCATCAAGAAAACGTTAAATTACAGTGGTACGAGGGCTAGAGATGTGGTTACACAAACAGACCATCTGTTGTACAAAGTGAGGTTAAAGAGCATTATTTGTCTAACTCTGGCCAGGTGAGCCAGTGAAAGGACAGGCTACATTGCAGTATTTTACTGCAATACTTTATTGCTTACGCACAATTGCCACTATATAGCAAGAAGGCAGAAAAAAATAAGCTAGAAGATAGCATCTGCACTAGGTCAAGTTTTCTAAATTGGTCATGAATAAATTTGGGTGGGGAATTAGAAGAAAGCTTGTAGCTACCCAAGGATTGAAGTTGCATAAGAGTCTTTCAATTAGGGTAGTTTTGAGATAGATCTTGATAATCTTATGAAAGAGATTATACAATTAAGTTAGAGAGTTCCTGGAGATAGGAAATTACATTTGCGGAGTTAGTTCTTTGGTCTGCAGTGTAGTCATATTTTTATGCTTGAAAGGATAATGGATCTTGTTTCTTTATACTTTTAACCCCATGTATCAAGTCATCTGCTGTTTTCTTGGGAGATGAGGCAAGAAATAATTTTCTCTGTTGCTGCAGGTTTGAATCTTTTTTCTCCCACATCTGAGTTCCTCTCAAGCACTCAATGTTGAAAATGTACAGTATAGACTCCATGTAGCATTAGACAAGGCACAGTTGCCTGCAGATTTTTTCTGGCATGCTCCCTGGTTCAACCTGTTCATCAGATTTTGAGCCAGAGACATTTTTCATTCAGACTGTGTTGCCAGTAACTGTATTATACCTCATGGTGTGTTTTCTGGGATCTGTTGCTTCTGTTGCTGGTGTAAATGAACTCTGTGTAGCTCTATGGACTTGCAGTACTGGCAATGATCTTCACCTGCCCTTTGCTGTGTCACAGAACAGTTTAATCTTACGTGCTTCTTAGATGTATCATAAGTTTATTGTGTGATGTGAGGATGTGTTCTTGGGCTTCTGGTGCTTCTTGGCAGGTTGAAAGATGTTGTTTTCCAGCATTGTTTTCCAAGACTCGAGTGCTGGGTTGGTGTTCCCTTTTAACCTGATATTCCTAAAATAAGTTGGAAACCTGGACTTAGTATCAGCTCTGCTTTGGTGCTGATCAGAGCAAAATTCTCTAAATCATGCAGGATAAAATAAAATATCATGAAGGATAAAAGAAGAAAGAAGTGACTGCTGACCATTAGTGATGAATTAGTATCTTTAAAAACACAGTGTAGTTAGTGTAAAGTTGAATGTATCATGTCCATCTTATTGCAAGAAAGAGAGAAGGAAGTAGATAAGACAGAAATTAAGCATGTAAGGAAGATGGAAAACAGCTCAACTTAGCCTGCAGCAGAGATCGCCCAACTGCCAATCTGCCTGTAAAGGGAAATTGAAATATTGAAAAATGTCAGCACCGATGAGGGTAACACTGAGATGGTAGAAGAGGAAGTGTGTTAACCAAATTCCATGGAGCTGTTGAAATGCATTGAATCACCTGACTGACTTGTATTCTTAGGCAAACACAATTATACAATTGATTAATTTGTCGATGTTCCTTTAGTGCATAACTATGGTAACCGAGAGGCTTGCTAAAAATTACCACGGAGAATGCTGCAAAAAATATCTTTCTTTGGGAGAGAGGGAAGGAGGCAGAGCAAGACCTTGGAGCTCTGACTTTAGAGGACTGATGCACATACACAAATACACACACTTGTGCAGTTGGAATTGGGCTCCTGTTGCAGGTGGTGGAAGGTGAGCATTGGGCAGTTTGCGGGCCACACACATGTTCCAGGTACGATCAAAGATGTGACCGTGGCTAACAACTGCCTTCAATACTTTTGCTACCTGATCTTTGCTGACAGATTGGGACAACTATACTACCCTCCTGCTGGATCCCTGTCACCTGGTGTCCCGAGCAGGCAGGGACAGCAAAGGATTTAGTCTTTCCTGCACCACTCTCCCATGGCATGGAGGGCTCTGCCACCCTGCACATCACCTTCCATCAGCTTCTGGAGCCTCAGTTCTTCAGGGCTGCTCTGCAGGGGCCTTGTGTGAAATAGAAATGTATCTTCAGAGTTTTACACCAACTTCCCAGATTTTGTCTGCCTGCTGTGTGGTACCTGCACTTGTCCCTGCACTGTTCTCTGCGCCCTGGCTCTGGGCAGAGACTTCACTCCTCTTTATCCAGCGGCAGCATCACAGCTCAGCAGAGACCTGCACTGGACCTCTGTCTCCCAATGATTATGGAATATTCTAAGTTGGAAGGATCATCAAAGTTTTCCCTCTCATCTATAAGTAAATGTGAGGTGCTTTGTTGAGTATTAGTTATAGGCAGATTGATTAACTAATTGACTAATAGATAAATTCAGAGATATTTGTAAGTGTGTTTATTCTTGTTTACAAACTGCCCAAGCCTAGGCAAGATTTTTGAGTATGTAGCAATGGCAGGAATCATATCCATTAAAATGCTAATCTCCTCTCTTGCTTCATCTGTTCAGCCCACAGACTAATGCATACACACATGCTTAAAATAAATTAATAACGTTTGTTTGTTCTCTACTGAGCTCAGCCTACTTTAATCTTTGTTTAATGCACAGCACAGTGCAGTGCATTGCTTCTGGACAATAAAGTTTTGATCATAAACAACATACTAAGTAAACCATTTTTTGGAGTAATTAATGAGCAATAGATGAGCTGATAGGAGCTCCCATTACAGATAGGTATTTTGCATAGACATGGCAGCATTATGGGAAGATTTCCAAGCGAGTGCAGAGGCTTTATCTGAAGGAGATGAGATAAACCTCTGGCCCTGATGAAGACATAGGTTGAACTTCCACTAGCTTCTTTGTGGGGACCTCTCCCAAAGTATCAGCTGAAGAGAAAAATTTATGTCCCTGGGAGTCAGTCTTTGGTTTTAGGCTGTTCAAAGCTCTGTTGTACAACCTGCAAATAGGTGTTTATGTATAGAGGAGGATGCTGTGTGTTTGGTCCACACATGTTGGTGTGTTGGCTTGTCACAGCAAAGGCAGCAATTAGGGAGGCTCTAATAGCTGGGGAGGGTTACACGCCTTGCTGAGGAAGTTTGACCATAAACCTGTTTGTCCTGTCTCTGAGTGCAGTGTACACTGGCTCAATTTACAGTAACTTAAAAGCATTCACTCTGATCAAACTGCTTCCAATCGAATTTTATTAAGTGATGTATTAAGTGTGTGTGCTGAATGAGTCACATGAGACAAAAAGGTGGGACTTGGGTTCACTCTGCTATTGATGTATATATTAAAGATGAGTATTAATAGTTTGCCTTTTCTCTTGAATAATTGTAATGGCTTCCTTTTGGGGCAGGCTTTCTGTGAAACGGGCACAGCTCGAAGTATTAATAAAACAAGCTCTTTGTGCTAATCTTAACACCTTTTCTGTTTAATTTTGCTTATGCAGAGGGCTGAGTCTTCTCATTAGTGGAGACAATGTGTCAACATAGGAAAAGTGAGTTACTATATTTTCTTTCCGTCATAAACTCTGGGATTAAGCTCCCAAAGGGCAGCAGTGATGTGGAGATGTGTAATTGCACAGGGAGTTTATGCTGGCCCTTGAGTGCCAGTTCTGGGACAGACAATTATTATTGCTCATTCTGCGGCAGCATGGACTTATGAGAAAGCACTTTCTTATCTGCGCCATCTTCTCATCTCATGGGACTTGGCCTTTCAACAGCAAGACCTCCTGGGATCTATATATCACTGGGACTGGAGCTGAAGTCCATTATTTGGGGAAATTTGTACAACTCAGGAAGCCTTGCTGAAAATTATTTTACATGGGAAAATTGTCTGCAATTCTGTTTTTCGACTTTCTGGAAATAGTTCAGAGTATGGAAGGAGAGGCTCCCAGAAGAAGGTTGTTAGAAGGAAAGTGTATACGATTCTGCAATAGTCCTGGTATATTGTCTGGAAAGGGCAAAGATCCATTGCCTAAAATAGGAGGAGAATAATTGCCAAAAAATGGACTAAAATTGCCACTAAGCCATTTGTAAAATTGAAATGAAGTTGAGGCAGAATTTTGTCTTACCCAGGGCACATGTTTTGAATTTGGAGCTGAATTCCTTATATTGAATATATTCATAGTTAAAAGAGCAAGGAGTGTTCAAATGGAGTCTGAAGTGTTAGAATGATGAGTTTGTTGGTAGTACGCTGTTGTAACCAGAACAGAATTTCTGTTTTCACTTGGGGGATGAAAAAAGACAAATGCCAGCAAGAACAACTTCTGTGTTTTGATTTTTTTGAAGGAAAGCATGTGAAAATTAATAAATTATCCATCTGGGATAGCATCTTTCTTTAAAATTGTCCTTAGAGACAGTGTTTTATATTAACAAACATGAATTTAGTTGTGCAGTAAGTAAAATTTTGTAGATATAAATCATCAGCTTATTTCAAAAGTTGCAGTGCTGAGGAAATTTTTCTAGGATTTTCTAATATAGTCTGATTTGAATTGTTTGAATAAGAAGAGGTATTGGTGAATAAATCAGATAATGAGCTGCTTTAAATAGAAGGCATAGTGCCTATTTATGATGTATAGAAGTCCTAAGAGAGATTAATCTCCAGTTTAATCTTCTTTGGATTGTGTTTGAAATCTACTTTTATGCAGCATTTCTGACTGTTTCAGAGATTACTCTTCAGACACTTACATAGACTTCATTTCTATTTGAATTATAGCTCTACAAGGTCATTTGCAGGCAAATGTTCATTTATTTCACTTGTTTTTTAGTCCATTGACCTTGAGGTAAAACTTAGTAAGTCTTGCCAAAAGTTTTTTTCTGACCTAGTTGCTCTTGGCAGAACTTAGGAAGCCCAGTTATCACCCTTACCAGAGAGAGTAATAGAGACCAACTCTTTTGTCATTGGAATCTTTGGCCCAATGTGGTTGAGCTTTGCAGTTGATCTCAGAGGGATGAAGATTTATCCCTTGCTCTTGCAGAAATAAGGAGCATATTGAGATAAATACCTCTTTTTCCTACTTTTTTTGGTAAATTCTTTTGATAAATTTCGTGTGGAAAAGAGGATTGCTGGATGAATTAGATTAACTAAACATTCGATTTCTCTCTCTAATAGTGCATTGGCATTGACTCTTTACCCATGAAACAGCTATTATTTGAGAAAAAGCTTGGAAATACTTTTTGTTTTTCCTGACATGAACATCATGCTTTATTGAGGGTGTAATGTCGATCAGCTGATTTTTCTCACAACCTTGCAGCACTTGCAGCAGCTTCCATCAAAGGGGTCTGATGGGGAAACATTGGTGAAACAATGACATACAATGCTGCAGTGTGCTGGAGCAGGATTGCTACTCTGCATAAAGGAAGCAAGCATCTGGGAGATATTAAAAACTTCCGACAGGGATAGGAAGATAATTCTCAAGATAATTCTGCATCAAGCTCTACTCTAGCTTCTGTCTTTTGCTAGATTTCCCAAGCCCCGGGTCACAAGGTTAGAGAAAACTGTGGGCTGATTGTGTCATCCTTCAACTGCAGATGCAGCAGAGCTTCCCCATTGCAGTAAACCACCACCAGAACCAAAGAGTCTGTCATCACCCTCTTATTGAGGATGACAGTTTCTAAAACATTAACATTCATGTCAGGTCTGGATAGGGATCAGTAGAGGCTTAAATCATTGTCAGGAACAGCTGTGAGATACCTAATCAGTTATTTCCTAAGGAAAATGAGTTTGCATGAATAGTTGTAAATATTTCATTCAGCAGTTCAGCTACTACAGCAATGGTAAACAAGCTTCTGAGGCTGAAGAGAAGTGTTTTGTGGCACTGTACTTGATTTCTTATTCATTTTAACTTCAATGTAGAAGAAATAAGTTTAGGTACTCTGGATTACATTTTGTGACAGCACTGATTGTTATGAGGGACTCACTTTGAAGACAGCCAAACAGAGTCATTGAAAGGTTTGGGTTGGAAGGGACCTTAAAGATCATCTAAATCCAGCCCGTCTGCCATGGACAGGGACACCTTCCACCAGACCAAGTTGCCCAGGGCCACACCCAATCTCTCCTTGAGGACTTTCAGGGATGGGTATCCACAGCCTCTCTGGGCAAGCTATGCTAGGGCTTCACCACCCTCACAGTTAAGGATTCCCTCCTAGCATCTAATCTAAATCTAATCTCATTTGGTTTAAAATCATTCCCTTTTGTCCTATAAATATCTACCTATATAAAAAGTATCTCTGTGGACAGAGACACCTAGGGAGCTGCAAAATTACAGCTCGAGAATCTTTTCTCTCAAGCCTGAATCCTTCTTGCTTCACAGGCTGATAAGCTGATGTTAGCTGCAGACAGAAAGGAAATTTCCCAAGGTGATAAATGGTCAAAAACAACTTAGAATCTGGTGAAAAACAGAGTGCTAGTCATAATAAAGATTAACACCTGTTGTTTTCCCATGGGATACATCCTGAGGCCTGGTCTCCTGGATGTTTATCCCAATTAGCCAATGAGCTACTGTCCTGTTCTAGTCTCTCGTAACATGCTTTAAATACAAGCTCTCCGCTCAATAAAGTTGGCCTTTTTTCCCCAAAAAGGTCCATGTGTGTTGTTGCTCTTTCTCCCTCTCTCTAGGGCCGAAACCACATATCTCTCCCTCTTTTTTATAAGCTCTCTGTAGTCTTTGAATGCCACAATGAGGTCTTCCCAGAGCCATCTCTTCTCTAGGCTGAAGAACCCTAGCTCTTTCAACCTGTGTCCATCGCAGAGGTGCCCCAGCCCGCTCATCATTTTTGTGGCCCTTCTCTGGACTTCCTGCAGTAGGTTCATGTCTTTCTTATCTTGAAGACCCCAGAGCTGGATGCAGAACTCCAGGTGGGCTCTCATGAGGGCACAGTAGAGGGGGAGAAGCACAATCCTTAACATCCCTATCTCTGATAAACATGGTCAGCTCAGTCCTGGTTTACAGTGTGCAGCACTTGTCCTCGGGATGAGTGCAAAGCTGGAGATTCTGCCACTAGGAGGTTGTTCTGGTTTAGGGCAAATT
>VWZS01001928.1:0-16851 GCA_013397075.1 Rhabdornis inornatus | reverse complement strand
AAATGGAGGACCGGGGAAGGGATAACTGACATGGAAACTGCTGGAACTTTGGGAGGGGCCAGGGAGGATTGACAACCACAGGGGAGTGGATAAGGGTAACTGACAGGGAGCAGTCTGGAAACCTGGGAGGGGACAGGACTGATTGATAGGGGGAAGGAGGGGAATGGGGCAATCACAACTGAGACAAATAGGGGGTTACAACATTGGGACAAACCATTTAATACAGGGAAAAAACAAAGGTAAAATAACACAATGTAACAACATATGCTACATTTTTACAGTATTTTACATCATATATTTTCAGTAGCAAAGGGAGGAAGTGCAGTCTAGACAGTGAGGTGAGCGAAAAAAACTGGCTGAACTGCCTGTCTCAGGCAGCCGTGATCACCAGCACAGTATCCCTAGTATCCTAGTGATCAGTACCTGAGGGCAATACTGGTAACCTTTTCATTAATGATCCGAGTGATAGCATAGAGTGCACTGTCAAGGATTTTGGGGATGATACAAAACTGGGAGTAGCTCATGCCCTCAAAGGTCATGTTACCACCCAGGCCCTGGAGAAATGGGCTGACAGGAACCTTGTGTAGCTCAGTGAGGAGATGTGAAAAGTCCTGCTCCTGGAAGGGAAGAAGTTGACACCAGCAGAGGCTGGGAGCTACCCAGATAGAATGCAGCTAGGCAGACAAATGACCTGAGGGTCCTAATGGGCAACAGGTTGACGATGAGCCAGCAACATACCCTTGTGGTTCCCTCTGAAGATCAGGAAGCCCTATTTTACTCTGTGAGTGACTGAGCACTGGCACAGGTTGCCCAGAGAAGCTGTGACATCTTCCTCCTTGGAGATGTTAAAAATAAGAATGGACATAATCCTGGGAAGTCTGCTCTAGGCATTTCCCTGCTTTGAGCAGGGTTTCAGACTAACTGTTCTCCAGAGGTTCCTGCCAGTTTCATCTGTTCTGCAATACTGATTTTATACCATGACGTGTGTTGATATAAATACGGGTGATACTGTGCTGTATGTTTGCCAATCCCATATTTTCTGTGTTTGCTCTGACATTTCTGTATAACTGAAATATCCAGCATCTTTCCTTGGGTTAAACATCTCCTGTATCAAAGAAATCTGTCTGGAGATATCTCTGCCAGGATTTAGATCTATTCCTACCTCAGTTATTTACTACAGAATAATACTGGCTTAGCTTCTACAAACCAGAGAAACAGATGGAAAGAAAAAAGTCCTGGAAAAGAAACAAATTAACAAGAAGCACTGCTAGCAGAAGAAAAGCAATTATCTGAATGAAAATTTATTCTGTACCTATAATAGGAAAAGTTACAGTTACTCATGTTTAATTCATTATTGTCAAACTGTGCTCAGTGTTTAGACTTGTGTCTTTTAACAGTTATCTCAACTGTTAGTGGAGATAGTATTCATATCTTCTACCTTTTTCTCCACTCTTTTTCTGATTTGCTGAAAGAACTCATTTTCCTTGTGTCTGTATGTCTAACTACTTACCTATCTATCTACTTACATTTTCCTTGACAGCATGAGAGTAGGTGAGAGAAATTTTTCTGAACCCCTGGAAGAAAGGTACAGAACTATGTCTTTTGTATGCTGTCAGCATTTTGTCTGTTGAATACATGCTTTGTTTTTGAACGTTGTGATATGTGATTATCTTCTGACATGGTTGTAGTGGATGCTTAGAAGAAGTGCAAAATAAACGGGCAAGTCTATGTGCAAGGCAAAAGTGAGAGGGGTGGGTAAGATGGTTATCTTGTAGAAAGAGTACTGAGCTTTGCAGGTGACCTCAAAAGATTCTGTATGACTTGTCTTGCTGATGGTTAATAATTAAGGTAGACATCACATATAGGAACAATCAGTTGTATTTAACCTGAGACAATTATGTAATGACTGAATGCATCATGATGTAGTTCAGGAACAGTGCTTATCCACACAATGATTGCCAGAGCTAAGCATGACAAATTCCAGCACTAACTTTGGTGTTTTTAATGTTATGGTGTTTGGGTTTGGGTTTTTTTAAAATTAAAGTCACAATTCTAGATGCATTTTTTCCATAAATCTTAAAATCACACTTCTCGTAAATTCTAAAGGTAATTGGAAAGTAAATATATTCACTTGCACATTAGTTAACCCTCACAGTGTGTTTAGCTCTGTAATACTGCTCTTTCAGTTATTTTCAGTTCACTGGTCCTTTCTTCTCCAAAGAACCGTAATAGTCTCCTCCTACTTGAATATACCCTATTTGACAAAAGTGCTGGGAGACAGAGTAGGCACCCAAAATTCCACAAAAAGGAAAGGCGAGATAATCATTAGAATGATTAGCAAAACTGATTATTTGCCTTACAAGAAAAATGCAAAAAGAAAGGGAAAGGAATAAAAACAAAAAGGAAAAAGGAAAAAAGACTGTCATTACTGATAGATATGCTAGTTACAATTTTATTTGTGAATTTAAATTGGAATATATGAAGGCTGTCAGGCACAAGCTGTATTTTCACAAGGAGGAATAAATGTCTCTGTATCCCCTGTCTGCAATGATGAATACACAATTTGTGTCCTCTGGGATCATGTACAGTATAATTGTGGGCATTCCATCTCCTTACAGAAATACAGAAATATGTATTAAATAGAGTGGAATGCTGAATCTTTAATATTAGCCTAATAATTTATAATTGTAATAATTCTTTATGATTTGATATATTATACCATAGAAGAGGTCTAATTTCTCTTGAAAGAACTATTCTGCAGAGTTTCAGCTCAACATACAGTGCAGCCTTGTGCTTAAAGCATTCACAGGAGAGGAAGTGGAGACAACTTTAAATCCCATGTCTGTACGATTTTTAAGCAGAAATTGAAAATAACATCTCTTACCTCTTGGGAGTACCTAAGATGTATAAGGCCATTGACTATTCAGAAGTAGAATCCTATCACATTCCTTACGTTGAAACAAATCCACTTTAGAAAATATTTTAATAGTCACAGATACCAAGAGCATAGAGGGAGGGGGAGAGAGATTAAACTCCAACCTGGTGGTCAGACCATGACGTGGAGCACCTATATCAGGCCTTGCTGCTATGTATTATGAGGTATTATTTGAATATAGACTTGTTAGAACAAAGGACTTAATCTGAAATACAAATGTATGTAAAACAATAATAAAGTTTTTACAGCAGTGTGATTAATATTGCCTTTGAAATTTACTTCTCTGAGTAGATCAGAAGAAAGGAATAGTGTAGAGTACTTCCTGCAAAAAGAGGCAATGTGGTATAATCGATATTACAAAAGGTGTAATTTATATTAGACTAGGAATGTACAAGACATTCAAACTACTGTGTTGGTTTTTAGGTTGGTGATTCTTTTTGGAATGGTTGACTTTTATGCTGATGAAGATTCCAGAAAAAAAATTGAAGTAACTTCTACTCAATCTCAGGAAAAATAAATAAGTGAATAAGTAGATATGTAAATGAGTAAGTAAATAATGCCAATGTTTTATATGTGAAAATTAATTGAGGGGGTAAATTTGCACTCACACAATTTTTGGTTAGGAAGTAAATAAATATTGAATTGCTTTGGTTGTTGCACAGATTTTTTTCATAGTAAGTATTTTATGTTTTGGTTTTGGTTTTTGTGGTTTTTTTTTTTTTTTTTTTTTTTTTAATAAATATGAGAAGAAACCAGTACTCCAGAATCTCCTTTGATTAAATATTTGGGATGTAAAAAATATATTTCTGCTTAACTTACTCTAAATTCATCCTTTATCAAAAACTTCTGCTGGGGAACAAATTTTCTTTGGGTAGCTCATAGACTATTTGTTTCACTCTCTCAAAAAAAAAAAAAAAGCCTAAAATAATATGATCTTCACACAGAAAATCTTGTGTGTTACAGTTAAAGAATATCATGTATTACTCCTCTAGATAGTGTCTGTTATGATAGTGTGTGTGTTATTCAGATATATGCAAATACAATGACTTCCTCTTTTGAAGTTATGCTTTAAAAAAATCTTCATTTATTGTGGGCAATGTAGTTTTGTAAAGGACCTTAATCTATCAGGACTGCTGAACACAGAAATGTTGCCATGGGCTGTATTGATTTCAGGTGGCTACAGCTTTCATTTGAAGTGCTGGAATTTGAAATAAAATTACTTTGGTTTACAGTGATAAAAATCCATGTTTACATACAATTCACAAAAACAAGGTCTGCTGGAAAGTATAGAAACAGCAAATATTATTTAAATCATTAGTCAAAGTTTACTTAAAGAAAATAAAAATCTGCCGGAAATATCCTTGATGAGATATAAATATATCTCCGAAAGGTTTTTTTTGTAAGTTGGATGGTTTAATAATTTTTTTATTTACAAAATGCCAGGCTGAATGTTAATTGCATGCACCTATTTAGAAGCATAAATTACTATTTTGAATTTACTTAATGTAATTTAATAATGTAATGGATTTAGTAGTATTTTAGTTTATTTTCTATATAATTTTTAACAGTGCTAAGACTTGTAGTCCTAGCAATAAATAAATACACCGTGCCTTTTCTTTGTTGCTGTTGGTTTTTATTATTCCCAACATTGAATGAAAGAGGTGAATAACCACAGCTGCTTTTAGTTAACATGAAGCTGCTTGAACTTCACCTGCGGCATAGATGTTCTCAGCTAACTTGTCAGGTAATCCTGTGTAAACAAAACGTCCTCATGCATACAGTACCACATAAAAGCAGTGCAAACATATAGCATAATGCCTTTATCTAAAAGATAGTTATGGGACATAAGACCAAATCAATATTCTCTTTGAGGGTAAACAGCTAACAAATATAAAAAATCACTACAGTACAGAAGCAATGCCTTTTTTTACTGACCTTAAATTACTTCAAGCATTAAATACCAGATTTTACTTAAATAGAACTTAATACTTTCAGATTTAACACTTAGAATTTCTCAAAATCTAACTGACAGGTTGAATAATATGACATGAGTTACCAGAAACATTATTTTTCAAGACGTCATTTACTATGATTATTGCCATCTCAATTGGGTCCTGCATCTAACCAGAATCTCCAGATAATTTCATTATTACAAACATTTAAAGTAATGGATCTTGAGACTAAAATGAATTTTAATATAGTGAAATATAATATAAGGACTCTAAATGCAATGTGTGATAACAGAAGCATGCTATTTCTTCTTTTGAGATGGTTGTGCCACATACTACCTGTGTAAGGACTTCGTAGATCTTCGGAACAAATGAGCCTGAAGGTATAAAACTAGGTATATCATATACAAAATAGGAAAATTGGTTAGTTAACTTCATCATTTAAGGTATGACAAAGTTAAGCATTCTTAAGTCACACTGCTTTTTAATTTTTTCAAAAGAAATTTTCCATTGTATCAATTTCATAGAAAAACTGTTACTGTTTTCCAAGAGATGTTTCAATATTATACCTCCGAGGATATTTTCAGATTATTTGAGGTATTACTGAGAAGAAGCTCAGAGATGAAATAACAGAAAGCTGGGAACCATTCAGGACAGAAATTTAGATGATTACGGCTCAAAACATCTTACAATAGAAAAATTGCAATTATCAGTTTTCTTAATGATCTTATTTATATACAAGTAAATCAAATGTAACATTAGTGGAATTTAAATTGTCACATTAAAACATATTTGAATTACATGAGACTAGGAGGTTACTTGAATGAAATATCCTACTGTCTTTCCTTGCACTGCCTTGAGCATTGATTCCTCAACTGCTTCCCTGAAATGAGACATAGATTTTTATCTCTGAAGTTCATAAGACAAGATAACCTTTGGTGCGTCTCATTTGGTCCATTCATATACTTCTTTGAGCCAAATATAATTGAATTAAAAATACATCAGGCTGAAAAGATTAGATCAGTTACATCTGAGCAGAACTAGAAAATTATGAAAATTTGAGAATATTAATATAATGAGAAAATTCATATTATTACTGTCTTGAAAAAAAAAAAGGAAAATTAAATCACAAATTCACAAATGATCAAAGAATCAGGAAATGTAAAAGCAGTTGATTTTTACTGTTATGGGTTCTTTTCCTTAGCAGTTGTTTTGTTTATTTGTTGTTTTGGTAGTCCAGAACATTGTCATTTCATTAAACAGTTTCATTAGCATGGTCATTTCATTAGATGAAATTAAATGGAAAAATTGAATAGTAGTAACATGGTTAAGAGAGACTGTAAAAATAATATGCTACCTAGATGTCACTTTCCTATAATGCCTTTTAATATGCCGTGTTAAAAATACTGCAAACTCCATTTTCAATGTAAAATCTACAATATATGCATTATAAAATATATACAGAATGTGTTATAAGATCTAAGCCTTGCCAACAAAGAGGAATGGCTCAGGCTATGTACAGAAACAAAAATATAACCCAGCTGATCAGTGTAAAATCAAAGACAATAGGGCATTCAGATTTTTTTTCTGTGATTTAAACTGCATAATTATCATTCATGAGCAAGCAGGTGTATGACTCTTACTAGCACAGGATTTTGATCTGGGTGCAAGATTGAGTGAAATGTCAAGCTGATAAGTACCATTCCAAGTTTCTTCTGTGTGCTGCCTAAAATTGCCCTTCTTTCATTAAGTCCAAAATGGTATACCTCAAAAAATAATTAAAGGGGGAAAAAAAAAGAAACAGAACTCTAATTGGTCTGCTTAGACGAAATTAAACACTGAGACTGAACTGAATGTAGATTTGCAAAGCTGTTGTTTCAGTAAACAGTAATAGCATTCAGCTCAGGTAACAAGACAGTTTGACTAAAAAATCCCAAAGGCTCCTAAAAACCTTTATCATAAACAATTGCAACACAGAGAACTATTAAGAAGAAATTTTAACTTAAGAGATTCAAACTATGCAATCAAGGTTCTATAAATTCCTTAAGAAAAGACAGAACCAGAAAGAAAAAGAGGTATTCTTTTTGAACAAATAAACTGCCAATTTCTTATGTAAGAAGCAGGATTTGTTGGATTTCTCTTTTAACAACTCAAGAAAATATTAGGCTTTGGGCTTTTATATATTTTGTTGGAAAATTATAGAAAGCAGATATAGAAAATCGTGCTCTGCATAGTATAATGTTCAATATGAGTTTTTCCATAAATATTTGACAGAATAGAACTCAATAAAAGAAATAAAGCTGCTATGAATTCAACCTATTTGTGCAGTCTGCTGTTGCATCACAAATTCTGAAATAAGTGATAAATTACCATATCAATTAATTATCCAATTTTTAAGGTTGTAGAAAAATTTACCTTGCAGAACTTAAAATTTTGTTTTTAGAATTATTAGATCATTAAACCAAACATGAATTTAGTTGTTATTTTGTAAATAAACTTAAATTATTGTACTTGCAGTTTCAATACTTTGGAAATAACAATCTACAGTCCTTTGAATTACTGTCTCACAGTTTACAGTGATTAATCTTCTAAACATTAATTTTGAAAAATTTGGATTTTCATTAAGTATACATTGTGTTGTACTATTGAAATTTAAATCCAGAAAACAAGCCATTTTAAAATTAAGTTTCTTATAAAGAAACATTTATACCATCATGTCATGACATAAAATAATGTTGCCTAAGCCCCCTTCTGTTTACACTGATTGGTAGAAGGTGTACACTCATAAGAAAAACACTTCTGATAATTATAATGATCCTATGAGCTAACACCTATGAAATAAGATACTAGCTTTATCAGTTTGTGGAAGTGGTTATAGGATGTTGTTACCTCCAATAAGAGAAGCTAGACTTCCTGACCTGGAATAGCTAAGTTCCACTAAACTGCAAGAAATTAGCATGACTAAATGAGCAGAGAAATTTCTAGAAATTCTAGATGAAGATTTAATCCTGTGCTCATTTATATCCCATTGATGAAATTATTGCCAATTCCTGCAAGATTTTCCCCTCTATTACCGTATGTGAAGCATGAAAACAAAATGCAAAAGTTTCAATTATTCAAGCTTTCATATCAGAGAAAAAAAAAAACACTGCACTAAAACAGTACTAGAACAGGGTTTTTGTGGGTTTATTGCTCCCATGCTACAACGTTCTGTGGGGATTCTTTCTTTTTCCAAATGAGGCAGAGAGATGGGACTTCTAGTTGCTTTAGAAAGTGCAGTTTATTTTTCTTATCTTCTACAGAAAATGTGAGTTCTTGTTACAAGTGTTGAGAGCATGGCTAGAAGTCGCAAGACTTACGGTTACAAGGTCAACCAATAAAACCCTGCCAACAAAGATATTTACGTCATTAAACAAATACTATGAAATTTCATCTAATTACAGAGTGACTTTTCTTAGCCAACCCTGTTCTGACACACAGACCTATTTTAAGACTTCTTGTCACCTTTGCAGCTACCTGTATTCTTTCCATATCTTAAACTCTATAGCTTAACTTTTCACTACTTAACAGGTCTCTGTTTTAAGCTTTAAATCTACATTCTTGCCTCTAGCACCTAAGCTTGGAAGCTTTTCCTAAGGCCTCAGGTCAAATCCTATGTTCTCCTCTAAACTTTGATTTACAGGCCCAATGTTCTGAGAATTCCTTGCACTTTGAATTCCAGCAGGTTTTGTTGTACATTTTCCCCCTCTTATTTTAGCCTTTCAAGTCCTGTTGTCAGTTTTCTTCCTATGAATTATTCAGCTAAAAAGAAAAGTGTCAGGAACTAAATAGCTTTAAAGCAGCGTGAAAAAGCAGAACAGGACGTGGGTAGAGCACCCTGCAGTTTAGATAGAAACACATAGCTGGGTGCTGTTCTGTTGGGTGTGATAATAGGTGATAGGGAGTTGCAACCACACTTCATGATGATTGTTATTTGCTTTGCATTTCTTCTGAAGAATGTGTGACACCAAAGAAAATTAAAAGAGTCCGACTTTACTATCCAGAAAACCACTTAACGAATATATGATTTACTTCATTTTCTGTCTGAGTAGACAGCACAGAGTAAAATTTTTCTGTCACACAACAGACAAAAACAATATGATCCAGCATCTCAGATCTTATACTCAATTTTCTGAATAGATAGGAAAGGAGGTTAATTATTCCCTCCCCTCAGCACAGAATAATCTCTCTGGTTCATAACATCAACCTCTGACAGGGAACCAGGCGGAGCCTTCTGATGCAACCAGCTTCCACCATCTGCTCCTGCATCCATACATATGTTGTATACACACCCTTGCTGTGACCTGCTTCCTCTTCTGCTGCAGCACTCCCAAGTCCTGCCTCTGCCCCAGCTGTTTCCAAAATGCTGTCAGCTCTATCCTCTGTCTCCTGGCTGGAAAGAAATGGCTCATGGAAGCCTAAGTTTGACTGTAGAGTACATGGAGTCTCAACAAGCATCTGGTTAAAACAGCAGTCAGTGCACATCATAGCCTTTCCTTTTCAGTAGCAACTGTTGCCAGCTAACACAAAAAATGCAGGTGTTTTAAAAGTCATCCTATTCACTGTCAAATACACTGAAACAGTTAATTCTTCAAAAGTTACTGAAAAGTACTGACAGACAAAATTGTCATGTGAAACGTATTTCTCAAGAAACCAAGCTAAAAATAAGATTACTGATTAATCTCACATTTCCAATCTCAAAATTATCCTATAATTTTCTTAGAAGGGCAATTTTCTCTTTTTTCAACTCTCTATTGCCACTGTATTTGAAGTGGCCTTTCTTTATTTCAGCATTAGAGTAATTCAGCTTTCAGTATTCAATTTTTTCCTGCAGTTATCAGTTTAACTTTCTTCTGCATATTTTTTTAGATTGTGTTCTTTACTATGTCGTGTGTATATATATTTAACATCCTGCACTTCTGGCTTCAACTGCTCCTTATATCACCTTACTTAATCATGTTGGCCTTTTGCAACCTTTATGCTGTTTAAATTTAAACAGGAGTGGATTTCAATTGCAGTCTGTTCAAGTATTTCTTAAATATTCACCACTTCCCCTCAGTATATTTGCCATGCATTACAGAATTTCTATCAAAATCACCCAAGGTGTTTTACATTCTTTCAACTCAGCTTTACCAGAGTGAAAAAAAACAACAGAAATAAATTCTAAAAACTCGTGTCTTCTTTAAAAATTCTTACCTTCCCATGATATTAAAATTCATTAATGCCCTATGTTCAAATGCTTATGTTCTTTGACTTGAATTTCCTATATATTGGGGTGTTACCTTTCAGCTGAAATCCAATTCATTCAGGTCAAAGTGTTGAATCTCCTGAATTCTGTCCTTGCTGCAGTGCTGTGGATTCTAGATAGCACAAAATCTACCACTTTTTCACAGCAAAATCTTGGCCAATATTCACTAGAAAATGTTTTTAGTAAATATTCCTAAATATCCACAACAATGTATCAATATTTATATCAGTATATCACTTGCATTGCAATTTCAGATCCTTTAGATTTGGAAAAGTATGATTGAACCATAGTTGATTGTGGAATTGAAGTGGAAGTATGAAACACAATTCTGAAGGCTAAAAGTCAACTATTACTTTTCTGTAGAAATACAAAATGCTTTATAAGCATGATTTTTTTTCCTACTTAGTTGCTGAGGCCTCTCTCATTCTCTGTGTACTGGGATACTTTATTTTCACAAGCAAGATAATGAATTACAGTAGTCTGTAAGGTATTTTTCACATGCAATGCAATTTCTCTTTTGTGTGAATCTGTTTATCTTCTTTCGCCAGCTTTAACATAAAAATTTTGAAGATTCATTATTCCTGAAGAGTAAGAGGAATTGTACATAACCCTGCATGAGACTCATGGCCAGATCTGAACTTCCGTATGAAAGAAAAAGGCCTTGACATGTTCAGAAAGTGTGTAAAAAGGTTTAACGCATGATTATGGAATAACTCTATACTGTTACATTTCAAACTGAACAAGATACAGTGCACTCTATTTTCATTCCATCGAAATTAGCTTTTGCATACCCACAAAGTTCTATCTGATACACCTGATTTTCGTGAACATTTAATTATTACTCAGTGAAATTATACAACTGGTGAGTGTTGCCTCAAGGATCAAGAAAGCAAAATCAAGTCCTGGGCTCACTGTGTCTGATGCTACCTTCACTTGCTCAGAATGCACTGGCTTTGGATGTTTATGAAGTCCCAGATTCATTTTACAAACTGCATAGAGTTAAATCACTCTGTGTAGGAGCAGTGTTCAAAGGCCCCAGGTATTTTAGGCTTGCCTGATTTAGGTTCTTTCCTTTGAAGCCCCCATGGCTTCTGGGTAGCTATTATAAATGTGAACAAAAAAAAGAACATTATTTAGAATTAATTTCACAATGCAAGGTAATTGCTACAACTTTCTATTTCTCATCTTTCCCGATTTTTACATGCAGTAATCTAGACATGAAAAACAAAAAATAAAAACTCTAATCCAGCTTAATAAAAAAGCAGTTTCAGCCCAAATCTTGCCAAACTAATGTACTGACTCTGTAACCATAAAATAACATAGCTAATTCAGCAAAGGTCTGGTGGATATAATTTATCTCTCTCCAGAAGACATTGTAAAATATCATCAGTTTGTCATAAATATCTATGTAGTAATGTTTCAAATTGTTCAAAAGAGCACTTTTGGAAAATAAACAGACCCAGTGTAGCTAGGAAAGAAAAAAACCCACAACCAATTAATGTATATTTCAGTACTTCAGAATAAAAAAGGAAATTAAAAGAAAAAAAAAAAGGATAAACAGAATCTTATTATGTTGCATGCATTAAAGAAAATACAAATGATCAAAAAATCCAACTTCACAAATGAAGACTTATTAGCTGTCTTATTGCATGGTTATTTCAAAATGTGAATCTCATCTTCAGTAACAAAAATACGTGAGTCAGTAAAAATGAGCATGCATATTAATAAAGTCAGAAGTGAAATTGAGTATCTCACAGACCTCTATGGCGTCTTGCATTCTTTAGTCTTCTGGTTTGGCATAGAAAAGTTTATGAAATTTCCGTTTGTGATTTTCCAGAGCTCCTGAAGATTCTTGGAATTCTTCCTAAAACAGATAAATGCTGTAGTCACATTAATGTATTGAATGAGTTTTTAACTGTTCTAAATTAAGTCAGATATCCAACCATTCAATGGCTGAACTCCTTGATGGAGCATGATTTTATGCCAGGCAAGCATGTGTCCTTGCAGCAAGCAGGATGTAATACCCAATACCTGTACTCTGATATTCTCACAGCCAATTAAAACTGTAACTCCAAAGAGCAGTCCTGTTCCAGTCAGTGAATGACAGATGCCTATTTGCTTTTATGTCCCCAGCTAACTCTTACAGCTCTGAAACTGTCACTTAGCAGCAATTCTTCCACTTGCCTGTATATGGAACTGATATATCCTCTTCTCTCTATCTCCTCTCCTTCTCCCTACTCACTTATATTCACACTTCTATCATTCCAAGTAAAAAAACAAGGCTTAAAATGCTATGAAGTTGTCATGAATATATATATGGAGGGGGCATAAATCACAATCCAACATGCTTGTCATTCTAAGCAAAGACCAAAACTCAGTGTTGAAAATTATAGTCTTTGTATTTCCTGAAACTTTATGCAAGAACATGCTGAAAGAACAGCAGTCCTTTCTCCTAAATGGACTGAATTTTCCTACATGAAAATAGTGAAATCAATAGCTGAAAAGTTTGAGTCCTCATTTTTGTAGGAACATAGAATTGTAGAATCATCCAAGTTGGAAAAGAACTTTAAGATCATTAAGTCCAACTTCAAACATAACATGATGTCATGGTTTAACCCCAGCTGGCAACTAAGCCCCACACAGAGCTGCTCACTCTGGGAAACGTTTTCCAGTGCTTCACCAATCTCATAAGAAAAACATTTCTTCTTTATATCTAGTCTGAATATACCCCCTTTTAGTTTAAAATCTTTAACTGTTGTGGTTTTAAAAACTCTTTTGCCTTCTTTCTTGTAAGGCTGTCTGACGTACTGAAAGACTGAAGTATGATCTTCACAGAATCCTTTATTCTCTATGCTAAACATCCCTCTCTCCATCTCTGCTCATAAGACAGGTGCTCCATCCTGCTGATCATTTTGTGGCTCACCTCCAGACTCTCTGTAATATGTCCATTTCATTCTCATATCAAGGACATATTACAGAGCTGGATGCACTACTCCAACCTCTTTAATACACAAAACATTATATTTATGTCAGTATTCAACCATCCACCTCACCTTCATCTTACTGCCTGAAGATACTTACTGTTCCCACCATTCTGAAAAGTGAAGTATGTCTTCATGGACCTGATCTTCACTTTCTCAGATCTGATATTAGAAAGGTAATATTTCTTACCGGATCATTAGTGACAGGTCATAAAACAATAGTTATTTGTTAGAGGAGGCCAATATGCTGCACACTCTACTGCAAAGTGATGCTCTTTCATTCTTATGCTCCCTTCTTCTCCTGACAACTCTTGCAGTTGGCTTACTTTCACTTTTGCTTAGCCATATCCCAAGAAGGTGCAATATGTTAGTGGACAATTTACAAGATAATTTATTGTGGACAGTTTAAAAGCAGCATCACTTTAATGTGTTCTCATCTGTTTTGCCTGAAAGGGTATTTTTTGCTCAGGTCCTAAGTAGTTTATCAGCATACAGGTAGGGATATTTTCATGTCGGCATACAGATTTCCAGGAATGAGGCCTCCAGCCAGTAGATAGTTGCTTCACTAACATGTCTGGATAGACACAGCTGATCCTTGAAATAATTCTCCTTAGAATTCTCTAATATTCAGATATATTCTTCTTGAAGCATTCTCAGATACCAGTAATACCTTCAGGGCATCATACCTTTAGCACTGGATAAGCTTCAGGCAGAGTTTGCAGAATTCATCAAAACAGAGGAGGTGCATCAGGAGGAGATTAAAAATAAGGGTAAGATACACACTCTAAAATTTAGCAATATTTGGAGTAGCAGAAAGGGACATTGAAGTGATAGATTAGAAAATGGAAACTGTATGTATTGTCCCTCTTTTTTAGTGTGTGCATTGTGCTTGTATATTCTAGAAAGCAGGCTTTCTGAGATTTGCAGAATAGATATGGACTCACAGCAAATATTACTTTTTTTTCTTCGTTTTTCTGTTGTATATTGCCTGATGTCTCCTTCCTATTTTGTCCCTCACCATTTTTCACAGCACTGAATCAAAAGTATATGCATAATATTTCATGAAATTTCATCACATATTTAAGGCTTTGTACATGGCACAGTTGATATTGGTCTGTATTTTCTGGGGAACAGAAATCTGAGAATTTCAGTTTATCTTTCTGAAGGAAAATAATAGTCCATGTGATTACTTTGAAGCTGACAGAATGTTTAAGCTCTGCTGTCACTGTCAGGATGAAGTCTCTCTCTGACAGAGTATCTGCATTTGCCCTGCAGCAACAGGGAACGTCCACAAACTTCACACCATCATTTTTTGTAAATAGCTCTAATTCTTACAAGGCTTAGCTATGACCCAGACTGGAAAGTAACTACCCCGCATCTGAGTACACGAATGCTTGGTTCTTGCAGTAATGGCTATACATTTAGGCTAGAAGTCATGAGGTAACTTTAACAACCTTATACCAGAACCTCTGGAGAAGGAATCTCTGAAAATTAAAATCTGGCAGATTTCATAATCAAAATCCAACCCAGATTAATGTGGAATTACCTGTTGAAAATGCCTGTAGTTAACGCTTAGGAATCAGAGCTGACAAAAAAAAAAAAAGGAAAATAAGTGCAAATCCAAGAAGCTACAAAGATTAATGGCTTCTAATCTAAGAGTTCAACTTTTGAATTACTTATAATGTTCTGATAAACTTCGCACTGGTAAATTAAACTGGTAAATTGGCAAATTATCCAAAATCTAATTTCTACAGTGTCATTTTATTTCTCAAAGAAACTTCCTATATGGTAAACTATAGGTCTCAAAATGGCAGTTCAAGAAGATGTTATCTGTGATCAGTGCTTAGACTAAACTATTAGAAATTTTAGGAGGCTGTGACCATTATGGCCATAAGAAACATTACAAATTTCTGACCTTTTTTTCTACCAGCAAGAATGACAGTAAATTTTGGAATTTTCAACAGAACTCTGTTAATCCTTGTGTTTTATTAGCTCCACCATCCTTATTCTATGCTAGACTGCCAGGTGGCCATAAACTGCAGATTTTCAAAAAGAAAGAGAAAGAAAGTTTTCCTGTATTTTTATTAACTTTTAAAACCTGGTGGTTGAAAGCTTATTAAGAGGAAAGCCTCCAGGCAATGTGAAATAAATTGTGGATCATCTCCCAAGATAACTATGTTTTTCCAAACTGACGCCTACAAACCTTATTGCACTATGAAAAAAAAGACTTGCACTGTGGGAGAAAATATTCTCTTTAAAGGTCTGATTACACTACACAGCACCAACAAGCAAATGAATGACATCCTGTATGAATGACTTTGAAAATTTATCATTTCCATTGATGCTGATCACTACTAAAACCCCCAAACTGTGTATATCTGTTTGTTTTTTATTTTGTGGTGAGGCAGGTGGGATAGCATATATATTCAAAACTCAGTAGACAGTAAGTTACTGATGTTCTGCCTCTTATTTAAATTGCTGCACTTATTTGAATTGCTGCACCTCCTAGGAAAGGATAAAAATTGCAGTCTATCCCATCATATTGAACAACAGAAAATATTCTGCATTTCAATCACAGAGATTTCAAATTCTTACACAATTTACTTTTGGAAACAGCTTGAGACAGTCACTACAACTCAGAGCTTTATATGTTTGTCTAGCTGATAAAAAAGGTAGAGCCATTGCCTAGGTTTTACTGCCACTCTGACTTTACAAGTCACAAAACTATTTATGTCATCAGATACTAGTTTACTGGCATTCACTTCTGTCTTTCTGGCACAGTACTATGTCAGCAGGAACATTAAGTGAAAGTGGAGCAGAGCTGGTTTTCATGCTAGGCAGTGTACAGCAGAAAGGATGCAGTGGAAATAAATACAGCAGATTAATAGATCTTGAAAGGATACCTGCTTCCAGAACAGAAGTATTTTTATGCTTCTTACAGCAGCTGGTAAGAAATAGAAAGAGGAGAGGAGGCAAAAATATCCTTATGGCCTCCTAATATGCTTTGATTCAGGTCACAAAATGCTTTGGACTCTTGAAGTAGGCTCATTTAGGATAAAAAATATTAAACCCCAAAAAACCCAGCTAGACATATATTTAATATCTACAGCTGGTAACCAGTTCTCAGTAATCTAGCTGAAAAGAATCTACGGGGGCACATTGTATTGCCCCACTTGCTATTTGGTCTTGTTTCATTACATTATTTCAATAATAAAACCAGTATTAAAATTCAAATGAGGAGACAATAATCTCTACCCGAGGAGCTCCCAATGCTTTAAATCTTTCTAACTGAACTCACTTCCATCATTTGACAAGATCCTGGAATACACATTTAAATATTTTCTTTATATGTGAGTCACTGGAAGCATTTTGGACAATGTTACCAAAGAAGTGAACACATAAATAACACTGTAAAATTTTAAATATTTTAGAAGACAGCTATTTGAATGAAATGGCAAATATAGCAGATTTTAAGAGTATCAAATTCAAATGAACTTGGGCTACTGATAGAAAATTAATTCAAAGCATGAGACTCTTGCAGACTTTTGCACAGGATGATTGATTAGAAACTGCTTCTCATGTACTAGATAAGGTCCCAACTCATCTTGTGGCAATAGTTTTTAGAAGTGAGAGAGTTTCCAAGTATCCAAAATCTCCCAGCATAAAATGGAAGAATAATCTGTAGAGGAAAAGAGAGGG
>VWZS01001927.1:14041-29094 GCA_013397075.1 Rhabdornis inornatus | reverse complement strand
CTCTGCTGTTGGGCATTGGGCAAGGGAGGGGGGAGACACTTGGTTGTCCCTGTGGACAGAAGGAATGGGTGAACATCCCACCCCAAACACTCATGTGGGATTTGTCATCCTTCCGTGTTTGTTGCTGGGTTTTGGAAAGCAGAGAGGAGGAGGAGAGGGCCTAAGAAAGGCCAGGTTGGACACTTGGAGCAGCCTGGGACAGTGGAAGGTGTCCCTGCCATGGCAGGGGATGGGAATGGATGATCTTTAAGGACCCTTGATTCCATGATTCCATGATATTGCCCAGCTAAATAAAACTGAACCATAAATATGGATATTTAGAAATTTTTGGAAATCTTTTTTCCAAAAGGGAAAGCCCTCTCTATTGTTCCTTTCCACAATGTAAGCCTTAGGCTGGAGGAGGGCAGGGTTAGATGGGATATTGGGAAGGAATTCTTCCCTGGGGTGGTAATGAGGGGCTGGGATGGAATTCCCAGAGAAGCTGTGGCTGCCCCTGGATCCCTGGAAGTGTCCCAGGCCAGGTTGGACATTGGGGCTGGAGCAGCCTGGGATAGTGGATGATGTCCCTGCCCACGTGTCACAATGTGATGAGGCAGAGATGGCTCTGCCCCAATTAAGGGGCAAATGAGTACATTTTTCCTTCAGTATCACTTCTGTTAAAATCATCTTTATGTGCTTGGCTTTTTTGACCATGTTTGCATTTCTTCTTCCCCCCTGCTCTCTGTCCTACTTTTAGATTCCTCTGTCTGTGGGATTCCCTCAAATACAACCCTCTGAGTGAGGGTATTCCCTCAAATATAAAGGCTCTGCAGAGGGATTACAGGATGGGCAACTTGTTCCTTTCATGAGGCTTTGGTTCCCATTATCCACAAACTCTGTGCAACCTCCTCATTCCATATTTTGCCTTTGGAACATCTGTTTTCCAACCTGAAAGATATTTACATTTAAAAAGGAAGCTAATCTTATACCAAACACAGTTTTATCACTTCTAAACAGCAGCCAGACACCACAAATCTGAAATCTCTGCAGCAGAGGAGTATTCCCATCTCTCTGCCTGCTCCAAGGGTGAATTCTTGCCTCTGGAATTTGCTTCCTCCAAGAGTTCAGCAGAGCCAGCCTTCGTGGGGCTGCAGGGCACCCTGGTGAGGAGCTTGGCTTTGGCAAGCTCCAGGTTCAGCTTAGCACATTGTTACAGGGAACCATCCAAAATCAGGGAAGAAAAGAGGCTGTCGGGCCAAAGTGGAAGTGTCTGGGTATTATTCCCTGGGATTGCCAGGATGTATTTTTAAATATGGAGAAATGCCCAGAAATGGTCTGTTCTGTGCATCAAAAAGGTGCAACCAAGAATATTCCTGTATGTGAATAAATATACATTCCTAGTGGATATCCTGTCCTGCTCCCTGCCCAGCTTCTCCAAAAATGCTTAAAAATGAGTGAGGAGGAGAAAATGTTATTGTGTTGTGCCAATCAATCCGTGTTAATTGATCCAAATCTCTGGGATCAGACCTTTTGTACAGAGAATTGTGTTTGGGTTGAAAAGGACCTCAAAGATCATCTAAAGATCCCCAGGGTTGTGAGTGCTTCATCCCTGGCAGTGTCCAAGGCCAGGCTGGATGGGGCTTGGAGCACTCTGGGATGGTGGAATGCGTCCCTGCCATTGGAGAGGGTGGAACTGGGTGATTTTTAAGTCACTCCCAACCCAAACCATTCCATGATTCCATGGAAAGAACTGGAGCAATTTACAGCACAAATCAATTTGCCCTGACTTTTTCCAGGTTCATTTTCAGGGTTCATGTCCTGCTCCAGCTTTTCTTCAATCTCCTTTGCTTGGACAACAACAGGAGCCAGAACCCTCAGGTGCCACCTGGTGCCATCCCAGCATCTCCAGGATGAGGAATAAATGACAGGATTAGAAGAAGGAAACACCCACCCACATTTTCCAGAGGGAATGGAGGCAAAAAGAGAGGAAATTGCTTTCCCAAGGCTGCCTGGGAAGCCTGGCAGGACTTCTTGCAGTGGCTCTACCCGTCCTGTCACATTTTATCTTCTTTTTGCCAGGGTTGGGATTAAATGCTCAAGGCTATAATTCTTGTTGGGACTCAGATGTTTGTCTATATTGCACTGAATGCTACAGCACTTCTAGCTAAAAAAAATTAAAATGGAGTCCTATCTCTCTGTCTACAAGGCCTTTTAAGTCTAAACTGTCCAATTAAGAAATGGCACCTAAATTATTTTTGCTTTTAACCCAATAACCAACCACCCATGGCCCACAATGCAGGATTTTCTATCCCATCACACAATATCACCCAAACCCACGAAGAAGAAGGTGAAGAAGAAGGGCAAAGCTTCCACCCTAAAACCTCCATCTTGCTTTATATTTATCACTAAATTCTAAACCCTTAAACTCTAAGTTTCCCACTGTGTGATATCACACACTTGTATTCAAACTACACCCCCATGATCCCAGTTCTATCATTCCATTCTGGAAGCTTCTCCACGGCCTCAGGTCCAATGCAGAGTTCTCCTGGGGGTCAGTGCCTGGCAGCACAGAAAGTCTCAAACTCTCAGTGCCCAGAGTTCCAACCCATCCTGCTTGGCTTCCTGTCCCTAAAGCTTGGACTCCATCCATCCCTTGGCTCCATCACCTTTGGAAAAGCTTCCCATGAGATGTGTTCTTATCTTGCCTTTCGTTGTTGCTGCTCCTGCTGCTGTGCTTTGTGTATGAAAAGAATTTTTCCAGCCTCTTTCTCTGCCCAAGGAGTCCACTTGCAACCACAAATCCAACAAAGGTCAGAATTTCACAACCAGAGAAGAAAAGCCTTGTTGAAAAGCAGGATGTGTGCCCAGGTATTTGCATGGTCACCGTGCAAATGACCCTGAGCATTTTGCTTAAGGAAATTCCAAATTTCCAGTATGCATTCAAAGCCACGCCCCAACCAAGGGGAGAAAAAAGGAAAGAAAAGGAAGAATAATGGGTAAATAGAATTGTATTTATTAATTTAATTATCCTTTCAAAATGATGTGGATATTTGCAGGCTGACCCTGCTGATGGGGCAGGTGCTTCCCTGAATCACTTTTGGGGAGGTGAAGGCCACCCTGACTCACATCTGAGCAACATCCTGAGCACAAGGGAGCTCCTGCTCAGCTACAGTGACAACAATCTGGTTTTAATCTGCTCTCCATGCCACTAATTGGATGTGCAGGAATCTCTTCCATGTCCCAGAGGAGCCTTGCAAAGCCCTTTGCCTTTTCCTCCCTCTCCACCTCCCATCCTGTGGCAGCTCCAGCTCCAAAATTTCAGGAGACCCCTCTGTCTACAGGAGGCTAAAACTTGGATTTCCCCTCATCCCCGACTTGATCCAGGCTTTAGTAGGATTCCCTGAATCCTAAAATGAGGAATTCTTGTCCTAAAGAAGCTTGGGCTTCTTGGCTTTCCAGCCATCCATGGGGAATTCTCAACCTCTGCAATTCCTTGGATCACCAGGGGTCACGGACCTGATGCTGAACCTGAGAGTGGAGGTGCTCCAGCAGAAAGGAAGATCCTGGAAAGGATCCAGACCTTCTCCATAAAACACCACAGTCATGGACAGGTCCTCAGGAGAACCAGGAGGGGGAAAAAAATGAGAAGCAGTTGTACAAGTGAGAATGAATGGAAGGGAAGGCCAAAATCTTTGTGGCTTCTATTTCCACAGGGTTTGTGGTCCGGACAAATTTCCTTTTCCTACACTTCCGGAGTTATCTGACACAACAGGGCTGACTTTTCATTTGGCTGTTTTTCACACCAGATCTTGCTGGAGGGAATTGAGGGGAGAATTCCCTGTCCAGGCTCCCATTCCTCTTCCTCAGCTGGATTTGGTTGAGAACTCAAGGGCACTTCTGTCCACAGAACCAGAGCAGAGAGGACTGGGATGTGATCAAAGGGGGCCACTCTGGGTGGGATCATGGAGAACAGAGGATTAAAAAAAAATCCTGAAAATTGTTTCTGGTGTAATGATAATTTTTAAAAAGGGTTTTGTGTAATGACAACCAATGAGGATGATGATGGGAGAGGCACCGTAGCTCAGGACATTCCCAACTGGCCGAGGCAGTGATGGAATCTTGTGGACGTGTTCAGGAGGACTTTGGGCCTGTCCCACCATAAAATGTGCTCCAACTGGACAAATGAAATCCTTATTTCTCTGTTCTGTGGCTGCCCCTGCTGTGCCTTCCTTCTAACTCCTCCAACTCCTTTCAAACTGACCACAATCCATGGAGTTTTCTCCTCCTTTTCTCCATTTCACTCTGAGGAACATGAGGAACTCTTGTCCTTCCTCCAGCTCCTCCCAGAGCCAACCCCAGCTCCTGGAGACACCTGAGGATGCAGTTCTGAGGCTTTTTGATGGAAAAGGGAAGCTGTGCCTTGCTGGGATCTTGTACCAGGAATGCCAGGGAGATATTTTAGGAGATATTTGAATATATCCTGCCTCAGATCCCAGGTTTTTTTGTTTGGCACAGGGATCCATTAATCCCAGCCACGTGGTTTCTGAGCAGAGCTCAGAGCATGGGCAAAACTGTGTCTGGCTGCAAAAGGCATAATCCAAGAAGGGAAAAATCCATGGAAATCCCTGCCATGGCTTTACCCAAAACCCACCTTGCCCTCACAGGACTTCTGAGCTCTGTGCTGGACGTTCAGATTGTATCACTGAGATAAAAGCTTGTTGGAGGAGGGGTTAAATCTCCCACTTTTTGGGGATGCTGTGCACATTTCCAGATAAAAAATGAGGATAAGTGGAGGCTGGAGAGTGGCAGAGTGATGTCACCTTGGTTTGGGTGACATTCACCCAGGGAGGGACTGGAAAAGGAGCTCAGACCCTTCCTGCAGCTCCACTGAGGGTGCTACAAGGGACACAAGAAGTGTGAGGACTCCCCCAGCAGCTGGAATGGGATCTTAATCCACCTCTTTCACCTTCCCCCACTCAGACTTTATTCCCAAGTTAGATTTTTAAAGGAAAATTCGAGTCAAGACCTTCCAGGTATAGCCCAGATAAAAAAAATACAGGGGCAGGATGTACCTGAACCCTTTTCAGGCTCAACATTCCAGCAGGGAATTTAAAAATCAGAAACTAGGAGTAACAAGCTCAGGAGGATCCCTGGCAGGCTGGGATCAGTGTGGGGAGAGATCAGCTCCAAGCTGGGGATGATTTTCCCCTTCCATGGGCCTCAGAAAAGCTGGAAAAAGAAAGATTTTCAAAGTTCAAGATTTTCAAAGAGGTTTTTTTCCAAGATTTTTTAAATGAAGTTGTTCCCTTGAGTGCTTGTCTCTGCCCTCACGTGAGGTGTATCCCATGGATTGAATTCCCAGGAGTTGAGATGTTAATTAAAAATTTATTCAGGAAGGTTAAACCTCTGGGGTTTTTTCCCAGCAGCAGCTTTTACATCTCAGGAGGAGAATTCAGCTGCCCAGGAAAATCCTGCAGGAATTTTTTGCCTTCATCTTGATCCCCCTCATGCACCTGCCTCAGGAGAACAAATATTGAACTCCCTGTTGTCCTCTGGAAGGTTCTCCAGGTCTTTGAGGACTGGGAATTTCAGTGCTGGAAGGGAGTTTCACTCCCTGCTGCCCATGCTGGGAAAATGTTGAACCCCCAGCAAATACCACCACTGCCCTTCCATGTGTTCACATCATCCTGGGACATTCCCAGTGCAATTCCCTGTCTGAAAACTCCCTGACAGCTTTTCCTGCTGCTCACTTTCACCTGCCAGTGAAGGCCAGGAGTTGCAGTAAATAAAAACCAGCCCCAATTTTATTTAAAACAACTGCAGAAAGAGGCTCAGGGCTAATAAGTTGCAGATTGATGAATGCCAGCCTTGGCTGGGGAGTTCCATTAAGTAAAAACCACAGTTCAGCAATTCAAAAAAAAAATAAATCTGTGCTATCATGAGATGCTGTAACAAAGCATGACCCATTTTTAATCCATTATTTATTTTGTTACCATGGACATCTTTAACTTCCCCCTGAATCAGCTAAAGCAGGAATTTGCTTTTTCAGACATCTGAGAAGGTTTTATTCAGAATGCATTAAAGCAGAAAATGCTGCAGGAAAGAGGAGGCTCCATCTTCAACTTTGCAGCTGCTGGATCTGTAAGTTTTGTGGAGAATTGGGATACCTGAGATGTCCATCAAACTGGAAGCTGGATCCCTGGAAAGTCTGGAGAAAAGGAGGCTCAGGGGGGACCTTGTGGCTCTGCACAAGTCCCTGACAGGAGGGGCAGGGAAAGGAGGAGAGGAAATGGCCTCAAATTGCACCAGGGCAGGCTCAGCTTGGAGATTGGGAAAGAAAATTTCCCTGGCAGAGTGGTCAGGCCTTGGGATGAGCTGCCCAGGGAGGTTTGCAGTCACTGTCTGTGGGAGTGTTCAGGAGCAGTCTGGATGTGGCCCTTGGGGACAGGCTTTGGGGGGATGCTGGTGATTCCTTCCTCCACGAGGACGAAGCCAGGTCAGGAATAATCACTCTGAGACAGAGAGTAATTAACTGAGTGTCTCAAAGCTGGCTCTGGGTTCTCAGAGCTGTGAACTGAGCATGGAGCAGCTCAGAAATTCTTCATTTATTCCTGCTCTCCTCCTCAACTACAAGACTGGATCTGCTAATGAGCCATCCCATTAAATAAGAGAGGAGTAATCCACTCTGGAGCAGGGCTGGCTGCCAAGGAGTTCAAGCTGTCAGGAAAAAAAATCAAGTGTTGGTGCTGGAGTGGCACTGGATGATCCTGAAGGGCTCTTCCCACCTTGATGATCCTGGAATTCTGTAAAAATAAAATCCTTCCATGAGGAGCAGCTGCCTGTGACCATCACTGAGCAGAGAACATCACAAACCTTGCTGGGAGCTGTGGGAACAGCTGCTCCACAGGGTTTGCTCTGCCTTACACTGAGAGGAAGCTTGGAATCAGAATTTTACTCAGAGACAACTACACCTTTATTCCTCCCCTCCAAAAATGTGCAGAGAGCTAAATTTGGAAAGCCTTTTGAAGGAGCAAAAAAATACACACAGATGGATGCCTTCAATAGTTTCCACAGCTCCAGCCTAAAGCTAAAAATCACCTGTTCCCTTTTCCTCCCGTGGTTTTTCCTTAAAGCTGAGATTTGCAACTGGTGATACCCTACAGTGATTGACAGAATGAGGTTATTTAATTCCAGCAGCAAGGAAATTCTGTATTTTATTACTCACCAGAGGCACGTTGTGTCCTGCTCTTGGAAGTTTATATTCCTGTGTAAATGTTACAGGAACGAGGCACTGAACATTCCTGGCCCACTCGTGGGGTCTGAGCAAACTGGGATTTACTGGTACATGCAGGGTGTGATGACAACTTGCTCTCAGGAAAACCTGGATTACAGGAGCCCTGCAGCAGATGTGGAAAGTCTGGACAACAGCAGCACAGTTGTCTGGAGAGGAAGGAATGCTGCAGTAGCACGATGTAGGTGATTATTTTTAAGTTCTAAACCGTTCCTAAAGCCGGGATTTATGAGAGCGAGGAGAAATCTTCACACCGAACAACTCGAGTTTAAGAGAATTGCTCTAGAAATTTGCTGTGTCATTTGGGCAAGCTGTGTCTCAGCATAGACACCTCTCATTCCCCAGAATCATGGAATCAGCAGGGTTGGAAGAGACCTTCAGAACCCCCTGAGTCTTCTCTCCTTCAGACTAAACCCCAAACATCCCTTCCCAGAATGTGTTTTCCAGCCCTTTTCCCTGGTAGCCTAAAGTTTAGGTGCCCTTTACCAACCCCATCTTAAAATGGAGCTTGAAGAGTCTCCCACAGTCAATCTTTGCTCTCTCAGGGTTGGGATTTTTTAATTCTGCCTCCACAATTAGGCCAAGTTTAACCTCTGTGAGGAGGAAGCCAGGTCAGGAATAATCACTCTGAGACAGAGAGTAATTAACTGAGTGTCTCAAGGCTGGCTCTGGGTTCTCAGAGCTGTGAACTGAGCATGGAGCAGCTCAGAAATGCTTCAATTTTTCCTCCTCTCCTCCTCAACTACAAGACTGGATCTGCTAATGAGCCATCCCATTAAATAAGAGAGGAGTAATCCACTCTGGAGCAGGGCTGGCTGCCAAGGAGTTCAAGTTGTTAGGAAAAAAAAAATCAAGTGGTGCAGCCCTTCAGGCTGAGAATGTGCCAGAACAACAGCAACAACCCCAATCTGTTCTCATGGCCCAGAATATGAAGCAGACACAAAGAACTTTCATTTAAAAGCCACATTTTCTGCACGGAGTTTTCCCTGGAGAGAGCGGCGTTTCTCGCCTTGTCAGTGGGATGGATTTTACACTTCATTAAATGCCTTGATCTTTTCAGCACGTTAGGCTGGGACACGACAACTTAATCTCGAGTTTGGCTGGATTAATGATTAAAACAAGGCTTTGTGCTCCTGGGTGTCTGCAGGTGCCCACAAGCTCCTCCACCAGTCCTTGAAAAGTGAAATATTCCATGTTCCTGCCACAGGGGTTGGTTTAAGAAAGGTGGGTTTGCACTTTTTTAGCTGTAGGGTCACAAGGGAACTTTTAAAAGCCTCAAAACTCTCCTGTGATATTCTCCAGGGTGGGAATCAGCCCCACAGTGGGATCCATGGACTGATGTTGGACTGATGAGGGAAAGGGAGAGCACAGCCTGGGACATTCCCAGCTGTTCCCAGGAGAACCTCATGGATCTCAACAATTCCCAGTGCCAGGGGCTGCTCCCTGACACTGGCGTGGATCAAACCATCCTTGGAATGTGGTTCCCATCTGGATATTCCAGTGAAATAAGGACGTAGGGAAAGCTGGAAGAACTTAAACCACGTCAGGCTCAGAGTTTAGGCAAGGGAGGTTTAATTTGGCCCAACTTCAGCTTTGTAAAGCAAGAATTGTAGGCCCAGCTCATTGCCTTGACTTCCTGGACAGTGAAGGGTGGGAAGGTGATTCCCAATCTCCACTCTGGGGCTCCCTTTAAATAAAAATGTGGACTTGTTTGAATGAATCCAGGATGTTCTGAGGGCTGGAGCTCCTCTGCTCTGGAGCAAGGCTGGGAAAGCTGGGAATGTTCACCTGGAGAAGGATCCAGGGAGAGCTCAGAGCCCCTGGCAGGGCCTGAAGGGGCTCCGGGAGAGCTGGAGAGGGACTGGGGACAAGGCATGGAGGGACAGCACACAGGGAATGGTTTCAATATAGGATTTGATGGGATATTGGGCAGGAATTGTTCCCTGGGAGGGGCTGGGATGGAATTCCCAGAGCAGCTGTGGCTGCCCCTGGATCCCTGGCAGTGCCCAAGGCCAGGTTGGACACTGGGACAGTGGGAGGTGTCCCTGCCATGCCAGGGGTGGCACTGGAGGAGCTTTCAGGTCCCTCCCGATCCAAATCATTCCATGATATTGCCCAGCTAAATAAAACTGAACCATAAATATGGATATTTAGAAATTTTTGGAAATCTTTTTTCCAAAAGGGAAAGCCCTCCCTGTTGTTCCCTTCCATAATTTAGGCCAGAAATGATTCCCCAGAACAGACCAGCACTAGAATTCCCACATTCTTAATATTAATAAATAATGGAATCACAGGAAGGAGGGTGCTGACTCCTCTTTTAGGAAATGTCACTGTTTGTCCCTCTTTTATTTCCAACAGAAATTAAAAGCAGAAATTTCGGCTTCAAATAAATAGGAGGTCATAAAGCAAACAGCAGGAGGGACAGGGAGAGAACAGAGAGCAAACCTTGGAAGTAAAACACAAAACTTCATGTTGCGACCTGAATTATGGAATTATGGGATATCCTGAGTTGGAAGGGACCCACCAGGATCCCTGAATTCCAAACTCAGGCTGGACTCAAACGAGCAGCAATTTCCCCCCCATTTTGTAGGATTTTCTCTTATTTTCTGTCAGCTTTTGGAGCTCCAAAACACGACATGTTAAAAAAAAAAAACAACTAAGTCAGCATTTGCCTTAATTCCTGGCAGTATTCCCAAGACTTTAATCCGGGAGGGATTATTCAGTAGGAATTCTGATGTTTTTGATATGTTCAAGCAGCCAGCTGGTTGGAATTTCCTCTAAAATGCAGGATCTGCTCCCTGATTCCTCCCAGGTGATCTGGGAGGCAGGAGGAGCAAACCCAGCACAAAACCCTTGGGGTTTTTTTTTTGGTTTTTTTTCCCCAACTCCTCATCCTTTTTAATACATTTTGGGACTGTCATTCCCATCACTTCATCCTCCTCGATTTCTTCACTTGGAATTTCTCGGAAAGCCTTTTGGTTTTGGGGTCGTAACTGGGCACTGAGATCAGAATCCCACAAAGCCCTGGCGGAGCCGGCCAGGACTGAGCACCTGCTCCCAGGCATTTCCTGTGTGGGTGGCTGAATTCAGGGACTGCTGGAACTCTGGGCACTGAGAGTTTGAGACTTTCTGTGCTGCCAGGCACTGACCCCCAGGAGAACTCTGCACTGGACCTGAGGCCGTGGAGAAGCTTCCAGAATGGAATGATAGAACTGGGATCATGGGGGTGTAGTTTGAATACAAGTGTGTGATATCACACGGTGGGAAATTTAGAATTTAGGGTTTGTCTTGGTTTGAAAGACAAGTGTCTGCCAGGAAAGGCTGGGGCCTCTTTTTAAAATGGAGAATGTAAACCTCCTCCCTCCAAATTATTATAATTTTGAAATTAAGGGGCTCTCAGCAAAGATGTGGGAATAGGAATAACAGTTCTCTACTAATTAAATTAAAATAGAAATACAGAATGACAGAGAACAAACCCAAAGCAGAGGCAGAGTGAGAATCCAAGCTGCCCCCGTCAGTCAGGCAGGGTGTTGGTGCAGTCCCATTCCATGGTGGCTGCATCCTCCTGCAGGGACAGATGTGCTTCTGTTGGAGCAGTGCTCCTGGAGAAGGTGCAGTTTTCCTCCAAAGCTCCAGGGATGATGTGCAAGGCTCTGCTTTTCCTCTGGGATCCAGTGGGAAAAGGCTGCTCTGCTGTTCCAAATGGCAGATTTGATCTGGGCAGGAAATGCTTGGCTCCTCCCCCTGGCTGGAGCATCTCCCAATGGGATGATGGAATTGGATCAGCCATGCCCTGGGACTCCATGGCCCATGAACAGGAGATATCTCCTGGAGGGAGGATGGGCTGTGGGAAAGATAAAGATCACTGCCCCAGCTGTTGAACAGCTGGAACATGAACAGCAGAGATCTCCACAGGGATCAGGATCACTGCCCCAGCTGTTGAACAGCTGGAACATGAACAGCAGAGATCTCCACAGGGATCAGGATCACTGCCCCAGCTGTTGAACAGCTGGAACATGAACAGCAGAGATCTCCACAGGGATCAGGATCACTGCCCCAGCTGTTGAACAGCTGGAACATGAACAGCAGAGATCTCCACAGGGATCAGGATCACTGCCCCAGCTGTTGAACAGCTGGAACATGAACAGCAGAGATCTCCACAGGGATCAGGATCACTGCCCCAGCTGTTGAACAGCTGGAACATGAACAGCAGAGATCTCCACAGGGATCAGGATCACTGCCCCAGCTGTTGAACAGCTGGAACATGAACAGCAGAGATCTCCACAGGGATCAGGATCACTGCCCCAGCTGTTGAACAGCTGGAACATGAACAGCAGAGATCTCCACAGGGATCAGGATCACTGCCCCAGCTGTTTAAAACAGCTGGGGACAGAATCCAGACTTTGGGCACATCCTGCATTGCAACCTAAGACAAGGGTTTAGAATATAGTGATATATAAAAGGCAAGATGGAAGTTTTAGGGCAGAGGTTTCTTTCTTCTTCACCTTCTTCTTCGTGGGTCTGGGTGGTATTTTGTAACTGGATAGAAAATCCCACATTGCAGACCACGGGTGGTTGGTTATTGGGTTAAAAATAAAATAATTTAGGTGGCTTTTCTTAATTGGACAGTTTACCCTTAAAAGGCCTTGTAGAGAGTGAGACACATCCCCATTTTTAGTTTGTCAGCTTGAAGTGCTGTAGAGCTCACTGTAATACAGATAAGAATTAATAAACAGCTGAGTCTGAACACGAAATTCTGTCTCTCGAGCTTTTAATCCCGACTCTGGCAGAAGAAAAAAAAAGAAAATAAAACACCATGGGGACGCTTCAAATCCCAGTTATGGAAAATTCCCAAATTCCAGGGGGGGGTTAAAACTAGATGACACCACCTCCATTCTCAGCCCTGCCGGTGTTTGGTGTAAAAGCTGCTCAACTTTGTGGGATTTAGGGAAGAAGAGCAGGAATCTGGTCCTGAGTCTTTAGTTCAGCCACATTTCATCATCACTCTCTTGCTCTCTCCAAGTGCTGTTCCCATCCCATATTGGGGAAAAAAAAAGGGAATAACTGTGGTAGTAATACTGAAATATTTTTCACATCTCTCTCTTCCATATTTTCTATTATTATTATTATTATTATTTTCATCATCATTATTATAAGGGCAAGTATATTTGAAATCCATGAATTTTTCTATTGCCTCCATATAATAAATAAAAAAAGGAAGATAACAAAACACTTTAAATAGAATATTTTGTATTCTATTGTTATTAATATTATTATTATTTTAAGGGCCATTATATTTGAAATTCATTAATTTTTCCGTTGCCTCCATATTAAAAAATAAAAGCAAGAGAATAAAACACTTTAAATAGAATATTTTGTATTCTATTGTTATTAATATTATTATTATTTTAAGGGCCATTATATTTGAAATTCATTAATTTTTCCGTTGCCTCCATATTAAAAAATAAAAGCAAGAGAATAAAACACTTTAAATAGAATATTTTGGATAATAATAATAATAATAATAATAATAATAATAATAATAATAATAATAATATGGGCCACTATATTTGACACTTTAAATTGCCAGGGATAATTTTTATACTCCACAGAAAATCCTTCATAATTCCACCAAAATTCCACATTAAAAAATTCCCAACCTACTCAAAAAAGACATGGAATGAAGGTGTGGAAGAACTGAAGGAATTTAGCCCCTAAGTAGCAAATATAGGCCAAAATCATTGCTCCCAAATTGTGAGCAGGGTGATGGATGGGGAAAAAAATCAAGGCTTGGAATTTTTCCAAGGAAAATTGCAGATATTCCTCAGCAGGAGGCCAAAGTTTAGCCTGGGAGGAAATTGGAGCTGCTGATGGCTGAGGGAAGTGCAGAAAATGCATCAAAATAATCAATGGCAAAAGGATTTCATGGGTTATCCTTGATTTTGGGATAAATGCAGGATAGTCTCTTTAATCCCAAAGATAAATGTGTGGCCAAGTGGTTCCAGTGTTGTTAAAACGAAGTGGAAGGCAAAGAGAAAGGAACAAGGATGAAATTCCACTTAAAAATCGGGATTTTGATAGGCACATATGAGGATTTTCCTGAAAAAAAGGAGGAAAACGGAGCAGAAAATTCCCTTCTAACTAAACCAGTGAGCCTGGGATGGGATTCCCTTGATGGGATCAGGCCTGATACTGAAGTTGTGCTCTGAGATCATGGAATCCTGGAATGCTTTGGGTTGGAAGGGACCTTGGAGATCACCCAGTGCCACCCCTGCCATGGCAGGGACACCTTCCACTGTCCCAGTGTCCAACCTGGCCTTGAGCACTGCCAGGGATCCAGGGGCAGCCACAGCTGCTCTGGGAATTCCATCCCAGCCCCTCCCAGGGAACAATTCCTAATTCCCAATATCCCATCAAATCCTACTCTGGATCCATTCCCTGTGTGCTGTCCCTCCATCCCTTGTCCCCAGTCCCTCTCCAGCTCTCCTGGAGCCCCTTCAGGCCCTGCCAGGGGCTCTGAGCTCTCCCTGGATCCTTCTCCTGTCCAGGTGAACATTCCCAGCTCTCCCAGCGGAGATTTGGAATGACAGGAATTCTCAGAGGAATGTGGGATGACATCACCAAAGCTCCTCCCCTCAGGGATGATGGAATGAGTTGGGACTGGATGATCCTGAAAGTCTCTTCCCACCTTGATGGTGACTCCACCACCTCCCTGAGCAGCTCATTCCAATGCCTGACCACTTTTCCAGGCAAAAATTTTCCCAAATATCCGATCTGAACCTGACCTGGTTCACCTTTGCATGTGCTGTGTTTGACCCTGCTCTCACCCCGCCCTTTTCCACAAAAATTCTCTTCTCCTCAAGCTCCAAAAATGAACTGAAATTAAAAAAAGCAAAAAAAAAAAAGATTCCAAATGTTGATACAGCAAACATGAGTCACATTCCATGATCTCCAAAGATTTGGGTGAGGCAAACACCCCAAGAGAAGGGGTGGGATTTTAAGGAAGGTCCTGGATTGTGTTTGACCACGATGAGACATTTTTAGCATGTTAAAAAAAGTCACTCTGGGGAAAAAAAATTGGAAAAAAAATTTAAAACATGAAACTCTACTGGTGAACTGACGAACTTGTGTTCCCACTGTGGAATAGGCAGGTCTGGAATTTGCTTGCTCACCAATCCTTACTCCGTGGAAAAGCAGCAGAAGAGAATTTCTCACCTATAAAGCAGCAGTGCCACCCACCCCAGAGGTGATGTCATCCATATTCCCATTTAAAATTCCTGTCGTTCCAAACCTTTGCTATGGAGCCAGGCTGGGAGAGCTGGGGGTGCTCACCTGGACAGGAGAAGCTCCAGGGAGATCTCCAGGGCCAAAAGGGACTCCAGGAGAGCTGGAGAGGGACTGGGGACAAGGCATGGAGGGACAGCACACAGGGAATGGATCCAGAGTAGGATTTGATGGGATCTTGGGAATTAGGAATTGTTCCCTGGGAGGGGCTGGGATGGAATTCCACTGCCCCTGGATCCCTGGCAGTGGCCAAGGCCAGGTTGGACATTGGGGCTGGAGCAGCCTGGGACAGTGGGAGGTGTCCCTGGAGGACTGGATGAGCTTTTAGTTCCCTCCCCACCCAAACCATTCCAGGATTCTGTGATTCCATGAAATTGGGCTGTCACTGGGGGTAGGAGGGGGCACCGGAAATCCATGACCGGGGTGGCTGCTGTGAGGAAGGATGAGGATGGGATGGATGAGGATGGGATGGATGAGGATGAGGATGAGGATGAGGATG
>VWZS01001923.1:0-15218 GCA_013397075.1 Rhabdornis inornatus | reverse complement strand
TAATTCAATATATTTGTGTATGTATAATATATATGTAGTCTGTATATTTATATGTATTTTTGTATCTTTATATGTATTTTATATGCATTTTAGCGTGTTTATATTTATATGTATTTTGTACCTTTATATTTATGATTTTATTTATAGTTATATTTATATTTCTTTCCAGTGGTTCCCACGTTCATTCCTTGTTCTTCCCAAGGAGTTTGTGTCTCTCAGTCTTCTGGGGTGTTCAATGTCCACATAAACTTTTTTTATAAACGAAATGTCTTCGACCAAAGCGGGATCCACTGGGATCTCCGGAATGCCCCCAGTGCTGTTTATCCTGGTGCATCCCAACATTTCCATCCCTCAATTCCCCCCAGCCCCTGAGGCTCCCAGGATGGGGAATTAAGGTGGGTTTAGGCTCTGATCAATAAAGCTGGGGATCAATCTGCTCCTTCCATGGCATCGCTGAACTGAGCCGGGACCCCGCTCCCAACCCAGCCGGAATTCCGGCTCTGCCGATGCCCGAGACTGGAAAACCAGGAAATGTTGGGGGTTTGGCTTTTCGGGGTGCTGGGAAGCATCGAGCGGTTCCGTGTCACAGGGAGAGATAATTCGGAGAGATGAGAGGCAGTTGAGAGGCTGATGAGAGATAATTGACAGATCGATGAGGGGTAATTGATAGATTGATGATGGAATGCTGATAGACCATCCATGGTGCATTAATTGATAGAGAGGCAATTGATCCACAATTGATAGAGCGATGATCTCCCCTCACACTGTGTGATTTTTCTCCTGCCTTTGAGAAGAAATCCCCCAAATTCAGAGCGAACTCTCGAAGTTTAATAAGAGAGAAAAGGCCACCATTTCCAGAATTCCCATTTTACTGCCGGGTTGGATCCTGTCCCCCCAGCACAGCACCTCAGCGAGGTGGCTTTGGGAGAAAAGGCACTCTGGTGTTTTTCCGCCCCATCCAGGCAAAGGTCAGGATGAATTTGGGAAAACAACAGGAACCCCTCGGAGCTGAGCTGCAGGACTGCGCTGGGACACGGGAGTGGAGGCACCCACAGAGCCCCTGCACCGCGCTGGTCCAGTGGTTGCGCCTCTGGATGCGGGCAGGGACACCGGGGATGCTCAGGGGACACCCGGGTGGTGCCCTGGGCATGGGGGGGATTCAGCAATAAAAACATTTTAAATAGAAATACACACCCACGTCCTCATCCCTGGCACAAAACCGGCGTCGCCAACCCGCCGGCCATCCCTCCCTCCCGCCATCCCACCGGGAATTTTCCAGCCCCACGCTCGCTGGGAGCGCACAGCCCCGGGAATGGGGCTGGGAATAAAGGGTTAAAGGCAGAACATCCCACCCGGAGGGGCCCTGGCCCTCTCCTCCCTGGCCAGCCCCACGCAAGGCAAGGCAAACACGGAGCAGAGCGCTGGCGGCGCCGGGATGTTGACAGCGTTATTTCCAGAGGTATCACGGCTTAATCAAACCTCCAGCTCGAGCTCCGCCGTAAACCCCCAAAATTATATAACACACATGTTTTTATGCTTTGCCAATTACAGCTGGAATAGGGACTGTTTGTTTCAGCCCCTCTCAAAATGAGGCGAGGATGGGAAAACAACCTATTTTCCTTATTAGGTTCAGGAGTCAAAGGACTCAGCCAGGAGCCGCAGGCTTCAAGAGCATAGAAGATTAAGACATATATTGGATTCATGATGGAGGGCACAAAGTTCATTTTCAAAATAAAACAGAATTTTATTCATATTCCTTTTAAAATTCAGATTGCCATTTGCCAGCTGACCTGTGACATGGCAGCAGTGTATTACATTTTCAATGAGCAGCCTGTCTGGAGCTGGCAGGAGAGGAAACCGCTTCCTGGTGGAGTTTTTTCACCACCCTTAAATAGTAAGAATTTGTCGGGATTGTTGTCAGTAATGGGAGACGGTGCAAACAGGGACAGGGCAGCATATTTATTTTTAATAAGGCAACATGCAGAATAGCAAAAGTCCCTGGCATTATGCACCGAAGAGGGCTGAAAAAATAGAAAGAAAGGAGAAACCAGAGCTCGGTTGCAATTTGTATGTGGAAATCAGGGGTGGAAATACTTGGCAGATACACTGAAAATCAAAACAAAAGCAGAGCAGGGGGGGAAAAAATCCGCATCTATATTAAAAACTGAAATGCAAACGCAGTCGGCAGCGAGTTTGCGGAGAGCGCGAGTCAAGCCAAGGGTTTCTCTAGCGAGGAGCGAGATTTATGGAGCTCGCCATCTGTCAAAATTAGATTACAAAAGGCACATATGCAAAGATACACCACGCCTGATTTTCATATATATTAAACCGTGCAACTCCTGCGGAAAAACGAGGCTCCGCACGCGGCGCCGGCGCCCGAAAGCTCCCGCGGCCAAATTTTGGGGTTTTGCTGGGATTGTGCCTCCACAGGGACACAGCGGGATGTCCTGTAGGGCCTGGAGATCCTGGAAATCCAGCCCCACGTGGGCCTGGGCGTGCAGCTCCGTGGAACGCCCGAAATGCGGCGGAGGGAGGGATGGCACCGGTGGGGAGGGGACGTGGGGCACGCTCAGGTGGTGACGCTGCTTTGGGGTGTGAGCCAGAGGAGAGAAGGGTGACACAGAACCCTTCTCCAACCCATTTTCCGAGCAATTTTCCCTCCTGGCAGGCTCCAAGCCCCCGTTTCTGGGTGACACAGCAGGATTCCCAGTCCCTCCCAGTGCCACACCAATTATTTGTGTACGAGGTGCCTTCTGCCGCCGCAATCAAAGCCCGAGTACAAACCACGCCGCTCTCCTGATAACTTAATCAAGGACTCTCTGCTCCAATCTACCTGTAGATAAAACCCAGGGTGTATTTTGACACGGAGAAACAAATCCACTTAGGGCAGGTGAATTAGCTAATCATCATCTCAGCACCGGCGCGGCGATGCTGCTGAATATCAATTCTGGATCGCAGCCTGGCCCTGCCCCGGCTCTCTCATGTGAGCCATGTTAACCCACACCGGGGAAATCCTCTCCTGTTGACAATGGAGGAGCAGCAGAAGCAATTTTGTTGGCAATCTATTTTACTTTGGGAACAGCTGAGCTCCGAGGCGCAGCGCTCCGGAGAGAGCCGGGATGCAGGGCAGGGAAGGGATGCTCAGCCCTGCTCCCAGCAGTTGGCAGAGCTGGCATCGGTGCCCAGCCGTGCCAGGATGCTCAGCGGGGCTTTTCCATCAGGAATGGCACATGGCTGTGACATTTCCCACCGGTTTTACCCCACTATCTATCTTTACCCGGGTTTAATTTAATTTAATCAAGAGGGTTTAATTGACCACAGCGTCACCTCACAGCTGTCCACGAGCTCCAGCTAACAGGTAGAAACACCGAGTTCTAAATATGCCACAAATATAAAAGGAAAAAACTCCACTTCTCTTTTCCTGCAGGATCATTGCCTTTCAGATCCCAGTATTTTTTGATTCCAGGTGGTTCTCGTTTCACATTTCATCTCCATTTAAAACGTAAAATACTTTGAAACACCAACCTGCAAAGCCGTGCGTTTACTTCGTGCCTGAATTTATGAAACTGCCTGCCGGAAGGTGCTGAGGCTGGTTAGGTATTAAAATAATAATTAATATTAACAGTGTTGCACCGCTGCTCGATGCCACTTTTTGCATTAATCATAAGAAGAGATCCAGGCTGCTCGGGCCGTTCCCAGCATTTCAATGGATAACGCTGCGCGGGAACGGCCTCGGGCTCTGCGAACACCCCTGGCCATGGGTGGGCACCCCGTGGGTGATGCCAGCACTGTGCCTGCTCCTCCTGGCAGGAGCCACACCTTGGGAAAGCCAAGGAGAGGATCCCAAACCCGGGAGAGGAGCCTGGAGCAGCCACAAGGACCGAGCGAGGCGCAGAGCCGCCGCTCGCTCGGCTCTTCCTCCCAAACCCCGCTCCTCGTTGGGCATAAAATACAGGCTCCTTAATTGGTGTGTGCTTCTCCAACATGTTTTTAATGAAAAGGCAGCACATAACTCTCGGTTTGTTGGCTGGCAGAGCCCAATTTACAAAAGTGGGAGTGCGAGATAAGAACAGAGTACATCTGCAGCGCAGGCTGTGCAATGAATCACGCCGTGCCAGAGTTGAGCAGAATATAATTGAGTCCAACATCTCTGAGCACTTTCACCATAATTAATGATAATCTGTAACAGAGGAATCTGAGATTCCAGTTCAGAGAACTGTTTAATTAGGCCAAGTAATGAAAGCAGCAGCAGTACAAGAATATGGCCTGCCTCATGATTAATGATTCATGCTACCGAACACAAAAGTGCCGCGCCGTTAACTCCGGCGGGGCTGCGGCGCCCTGGCATTTACAGAGCGGGGAAATGCAGCAGTGCCGGGCTGGGGATGGAGCTGGCAGCAGCCCTGCCCTGCCTGCTCACACCAGAAATGGGGCTGCAGAGGCAACAGCCTCGCCCTTGCTCTGGGGGCTGGCTCAGGAACAGCCTGGGCGTGGGTGTGAGGGGAGATCTGACTGTTCTGGAATTCACGGCCTCGCTTCTCAAGTTGGGCACACGGAGCTGACTTTCCTTCCTGCAGGGCTGGGGAGAGGATGTGCCCTGGGTGCAGCTCCAGACACTCAAACAGGTTCATACAGAGACAGAAAGATTCATACAGACACACAGACAAATTCATACAGACACAGATTCATACAGACAGACAGATTCATACAGATTCATACAGACAGACAAATTCATATAGAGACAGACAGATCTGTACAGACAGACAGACAAATTCATATACAGACAGACAGATCCATACAGACAGACAGACAAACTCATACAGACAGAGAGACAGGTTCATACAGAGACAGACAGACAGATTCATACAGACAGACAAATTCATATAGAGACAGACAGACAGATCTGTACAGACAGACAGATAAATTCGTACAGAGACACACACAAGTTCACACAGACAGACAGACATTCACACAGACAGACAGACATTCATACAGACAGACAGACATTCATACAGACACACAGGTTCACACACAGACAGGTTCACACAGACACACGGACAGGTTCACAGAGACAGACAGACATTCATACAGACACACAGACAGGTTCACACACAGACAGGTTCACACAGACACACGGACAGGTTCACAGAGACAGACAGACATTCACACAGACACACGGACAGGTTCATACAGACACACAGACAGGTTCACACACTCACACTCCTCCTCACGGGGAGGAAAAATAGCTCGATTCACAAAGTTTGAAATGTAAAAAGGAAAGAAAAAAAACCCAAAAAGATGAAGAGTGGTAAGTTTTTTTGCAGGCTTCCACTTTTGCCGGGTCTGGGTGGGAAATGTGGAGCAATTTGACACGGAATTGCCCTGGAAGTGTAAGGGACATGACAAAAGAAGTGATAAGACTGCCTGGGGCTTTAAATTCCAAGCCAGCAAATTACGGGGGTTTTATGTGACTATTTACTGCTGCTTTCAATGAGAGGAGAGTCCCTGTTATGCTGGGCCCCGCAGAAGGCCCGGTACATATGCAAGGTGTGAGATAAGAACATTTTCCAGCGGGCCATGCTCCCTAATGTCTCCATCCCCCCCAGATTAGGGCTCCTCGGGTGCCTCTTCAGTGCTGCCAGGGCTCAGCACCCACGGTGACAAAATGCCACGCAGGGACATTATCTGCTCTCTGCCATAATGGGCCAGCATTTCCAGCATCCTCCCTGCCCGGGGACCCCCTGCCCTGCCCCTCAGCCTCCCCTCTCCTGCTCCCTGGAACACAGGGGCTCCTGCAGCTCCATCCTCAGACTGAGCTCGGGGAATTCGGGGCTCCAGGGGCTGTGACACTGCTGGAATTGGAATCACAACGTCCTGAGCTGGGAGTGCCAGGAAAATGGATCCACAGGCAGCAGAGGTTGGTGTCCAGAAAGGAGCCAGAGGAGTCCTTTGACTTTATGGAATAAAGGCAGAGGCCATGGGCCATTCCCCTGGGCTCTCTCACATTTTTGGAGGACTCACCTCCCTTTTTATCCCAATTTCCCTCTCTCTTTCCCCATGGGCTGAGGGACTGGAGAGGCCCAGACTTCCCAAACCCCTGAGAGCTGAGATTCCCCTCTAATGTACAACCCTCCCTTTTCATTTTGAATTCTGATGGAATTCATGGTTTTTCCCCATTGCTCCTTTCATCTTTCAATATCCAATTCCATTTCTCAGCAAACCTGCAGTTTGTTTGTAAAGGCAAATATCTTTTTATTCCATTCATCAATCAGTGGAATCCTCCCCATTGTTTCTTTTCTCTCTCAGTGCTGGTTTTATCTACCCACAGATTGTCTGGAAACACAAATCCCTCATTCCTCTCAGGACTGACCCACAGGATCATGGATCCAGCTCCTGGACCTGCACAGACACCCAAAAATCCCACCCTGAGCATCCCTGTCCAAATGCTCCTGGAGCTCCTGGAGCTCTCAGCACCCTCTGGGGGAAAATCCTTTCCCTGATCTCCATCCTGACCCTCCCCTGGCACACCTCCACACCAGCATCGAGAAACCAGAGACCACGACAAGATTTTTATCAGCACATTTCCCTGAAGAAAAAAAAAGCCTAAAGAAAACCCCGCCTCAAACGGGAGGAGAATGGAGGTGCTTGAATTAAAACATCAAATGATGAGCGTGGCAACTTGTGAATCTTTGACGGACATTTTAAAGAGATCATAAAGTTTTGGGTGAGATTGCAGAGGCTCTGAAGCTGTCAAACACCCCTCAGTGGTTTTACAAAGACACACTGGGAACCTCAGAGCTGGGAGTTTCTTATCTGTGGGAGGAGGAGGAGGAGGAGGAGAAGGAGAAGGAGAAGGAGAAGGAGAAGGAGAAGGAGAAGGAGAAGGAGAAGGAGAAGGAGAAGGAGAAGGAGAAGGAGAAGGAGGAGAAGGAGGAGAAGGAGGAGAAGGAGGAGAAGGAGAAGAAGAAGGCTGCGATTGGGTCCTGCTTAACTCATCCCCGGTGTTCTTTGGAGATGTTCCTGCCACAACAAGGAAGGGAAATTCCGTAGTTGTTCAACTAAAGTGAAACTTCCCAAAAGACATCTGAGGAGGTTTCACACCCAGGGCCAGCCCAGCCTGGAAAAGTCGGGGTGACACCCGGCAGAGCAGCTCTGGGTACCAGAGGAGCAATGAGGGGCTTTGGGGCAGCCCCAAAAATTCCAGAGGCGCTTCCTGCAGGGCCAGGGAGGGTCCCAGGGAGGGGACAGTGCCATCGACAGCAGGACAGGTCCCGTCAGAAGGGCACAGTCCCTGTCCAGCCCTGCCCCGCCCTGCCCTGCCCTGCCCAGGCTGCTCGGGGCATCTCCCCCAGTTCTGCATGGAGAACAAGGGGGGCTTAAGGAATCTCTCTCTTTTTTAAGGAATCTCTTTTTAAAGAAATCCCTGTCTTTTTAAAGGAATCTCTCCCTTTTTGAAGGAATCTCTCTTTTGAAAGGAATCTCTCTTTTTTTTTTAAGGAATCTCTCTCTTTTTTAAGGAATCTCTCTCTTTTTAAAGGAATCTCTCCCTTTTTAAAGTAATCTCTTTTTAAATGAATCTCTCTTTTTTTAAAGGAATCTCTCTCTTTTTTAAGGAATCTCTCTTTCTGAAGGAATCTCTTTTTTTTTAAAGGAATCTCTCTCTTTAAAGAAACCCCTGTCTTTTTAAAGGAATCTCTCTCTTTTTAAAGGAATCTCTCCCTTTTTAAAGTAATCTCTTTTTAAATTAATCTCTCTTTTTTTAAAGGAATCTCTCTCTTTTTGAAGGAATCTTTCTTTTTAAAGGAATTTCTTTTTTAAGGAATCTCCCCCTTTTTAAAGGAATCTCTCTCTTTTTGAAGGAATGTCTCATTTTTTTAAGGAATCTCTCCCTTTTTTAAGGAATCTCTCTTTTTAAAGGAATCTCTCTTTTTTTAAAATTTTTAAATTTTTTTTTAAAGGAATCTCTCTCTTTTCACATTCGGTGCTCCAGGGTCAGGGAATCCAGCCCATTTGTCAGAGGCACCAGCAGCTCCTGCTTCCCCACTGCTCATTAAAGAGGTCAGAAATGAAGATTCCAGAAATCCTGGAATGCCACAATCCACCCTGTTCTGTAACTTCCCCTACATTTCATTAGCGAGTGATTTTAATATTTAAATTTAGAGGGGATTTTCCCGCCCCCCCATGGAAAAATCTCTGTGCATGTTTGCCATGGACATTTCTGCAGATGAGACTCAGGGTTCAGAAGGGAAACGTTGAGATGATATTGCTGCAGGAAGATTTCCCAGCTAAAGTTAGCATCCCTAATTTTTTCCCATCATCAGCCCAAGGAAAATTAGCCTGGTGACGTCTGAGAAAATAAACAGAGAAGGAAGTGCTGAAATCAGCCTGTGCTTTCCATGTCCCGAGCCAAACACTGACTTATTTTAGGGTTCTCCACAAGTCTGAAGCAGAGTTTGAGGTTTAGGCCGTCGGGAAATGGGGACAGGAGCCTGGCTCAGCCCGTGGTGGAACTCCAGACATGGGCTGGAGTTTTTTTCTCTGAAGTTCCTTTAAAAGTTATGCAGAGAGGGAAAAACTCCGATTCTCAAAACCTAAAATGGCTGGAAATGTTTTCCCAAATCTCTGGCACGTGAGGAGGGAGGGGAATGAGATCCTGATCTCTCTGAGCAAGGGCAGCTCCAGAAATGGGAATTACAGCAGAGAAATTAAAATGCCTCAGAAGAGCATTAAAATCCTGAGCAAACCTCGAGGCTGCACCCGGAACCTGGGGCAGTTCTGGGACCCTCGGGACAGGAGGGACCTGAGGGGCTGGAGAGTGGCCAGGGAAGGGAATGGAGCTGGGAAGGGGCTGGAGAATTCCTGAGGGAGCTGGGAAGGGGCTGGAAAATTCCTGAGGGAGCTGGGAAGGGACTGGAGAATTCCTGAGGGAAATGGGAAGGGGTTGGAGAATTCCTGAGGGAAATGGGAATGGCTGGAGAATTCCTGAGGGAGATGGGAAGGGACTGGAGAATTCCTGAGGGAAATGGGAAGGGGCTGGAGAATTCCTGAGGGAAATGGGAAAGGGCTGGAGAATTCCTGAGGGAAATGGGAAGGGGCTCAGCCTGGAGCAAAGGAGGATCCAGAGGGATTTTTTCCCTCTCTGGAATTCCCTGACAGGAGGGGACAGCCGGGGGGATTTGGGATCTTATCCCAGGGAACAGGGACAGGAGGAGAGGGAACGGCCTCAGGCTGGCCCAGGGGAGGGCAGGGTGGATTTGGGGACAATTCCTTCATGGAAAAGGGGCTCAGGTGGAGTCCCCATCCCTGCAGGGATTTCACAGCCCTGGGGATGTGGCACTGGGGACAGGGGGCAGTGGTGGCTGAAGGAATTGTTTGAACTCGGTGGTCTGGGAAGACTTTTCCAACCATTCCATGGTTTTATCTCCCTGGCACTGCTGTGACCTCCCCTCACTGGGGGCTTTCTCCAGCCTGTCCCACCTGAGCCCCAGCAGCAGCCCCAGGAATTCCCAACCAGAGGAGTTCTGCACTTGGCCCAAAGCAGGGGAGAGCCTCAGGGTGAGGATTCCATCAGAGATTCCATCAGGGCTGTTTGGAATCCCGATCCAGGGAGGGGATCTGCGGGGCTTTGAGCTGGGCTGTGCAGCACTCAGCAGTGCTTTGTTATCAGTTCTGTTTGTTTTCTTTAGAGCCAGGATTGATAGAAACACGAGTGAGGTGATTCTCGTGTTCAGGCTTGGATGTTTATTGTATCTCATCAGAAATTACAGAAAGTGTGACAGCACCTCCAGCTCCTTGCTAAAAGTGGGAAAAATGGCCCCAGCTGAGCCTGCTCCAAGGCCTTTGAAAGCTAAACTAACCAATAAAAGTTTAACACCGACATTATTGATCCTTTTGGCCCAATCCTAGATTCCCACGACCCTTAGAGTGACATTGGACTGACCAACCAAAGGTCACTGCCTGAGCTCTGTGAAGGAGAAGATGAACAGAGAAAAAGACAGCACCCAAAATTCTCCATCTTGTCCCATAGCCACCACTATCCCATAAAAACCTCAAATTTAAACCCCATCACCCAGTGAGAACACACACACCTAACCCAGCACACATTTGTGATTTCTAACTCATTATTCACATTTCCAAGCCTTCTCCAAGGTTTCAGCTCCAGAGCAGTGTTTTCCAGGGGGGCTGTGCCTGGGAGCACAGCGAGCTCCAAAACTCCAGGTTCCTGGGATCCAACAGGAATCCTCCTCTCCTGCCTGCCTGGAGATGCTGCAGATCCATCTGCAGGAGCCAAACAAACTCCAGCAGTGCCTGGGACTGACTAATGCCACCCTCGGAACAGCTGGATTTATTGACTTTGCGGAATCAATAGCTATTTTTATTAATCATCTTTAGATAGCAGGATGCTCCTACTATATCTCTTTCAGTGACTAATACAATAAATTTCCCCTTTTGATGTTCCCTGACATTTGAGCAAATTAAATGGAGCATTAAATATGATCCTCTTTGGGACAAAAGTGGGCAGAATCATTTGTGACTACTTTATTAACTGTTCTGAGAGCACCAGCAGCACCTTCCAAAGTGCTGTTCAGCATGCCATGTTTATTATTATTTAAATTTTCCCCAGCACTGCTATATTACTATGGATTAAATGGTTTTAGTTGGCTGAAATGGAAGCATTTCCATATTTCCTTTTATTTTGAACGTGGCACCAGCTGAAGGCCCAGAGCCCATCTTTGCTTGGTGCATTACAAGCAATATTTAGGGCATTTTTTGCCCTTAAAGTGGATGAGAACCATAAAAAAGTTCACATTTAAGTGATTTTGTTGTGAAGTAGTGAAAATAATCTTTTAAAGAGGTGGCTGCATAAGAATTATTGGGTTTTTTTGTGGAAAAGTGAGCCCAGTTTTCATGCTTAGCCAAAGGAACAATGAAATATTCCATCCTGGAGAACAGAACAGGGGGAACCCCCCGGAGTGGGAGTCCCTGAGCCCCACCCAGACCCCAGGAAGGTTCTTGGGGTGTTCTCCATGCACAGCGAGAGAAATGTGGAATTTGTCTTTCCAAACGAGCTGTGGATCTGCTTGTAGATAAAACCAGCACTGAGAGATGAAAGAAACAATGGGGAGGATTCCACTGATTGATGAATGGAATAAAAAGATATTTGCCTTTACAAACAAACTGCAGGTTTGCTGAGAAATGGAATTGGATATTGAAAGATGAAAGGAGCAATGGGGAAAAACCATGAATTGCATAAGAATTCAAAATGAAAAGGGAGGGTTGTACATTAGAGGGGAATCTCAGCTCTCAGGGGTTTGGGCAGTCTGTGCCTCTCCAGAACCTCAGCCCATGGGGAAAGAGAGAGGGAAATTGGGATAAAAAGGGAGGAGAGTCCTCCAAAAATGTGAGAGAGCCCAGGGGAATGGCCCATGGCCTCTGCCTTTATTCCATANTACCACAGCACTTCCAGCTCCTTGCTGGAAGTGGGAAAAATGGCCCCAGCTGAGCCTGCTCCAAGGCCTTTGAAAGCTAAACTAACCAATAAAAGTTTCACACCGACATTATTGATCCTTTTGGCCCAATCCTAGATTCCCACGACCCTTAGAGTGACATTGGACTGACCAGCCAAAGGTCACTGCCTGAGCTCTGTGAAGGAGAAGATGAACAGAGAAAAAGACAGCACCCAAAATTCTCCATCTTGTCCCATAGCCACCACTATCCCATAAAAACCTCAAATTTAAACCCCATCACCCAGTGAGAACACACACACCTAACCCAGCACACATTTGTGATTTCTAACTCATTATTCACATTTCCAAGCCTTCTCCAAGGTTTCAGCTCCAGAGCAGTGTTTTCCAGGGGGGCTGTGCCTGGGAGCACAGCGAGCTCCAAAACTCCAGATTCCTGAGATCCAACAATTCCTGATGCCACAGATCCCCCCTGTCCATCACCAGTTTATCAATTCCTGCACAAAACATCCCCTCAGCCCCTGGATTGCCTCGATTATGTCTTGATTCCAGGTTAATGCTGCCCAGCTCTCCCCTGCCTCCCAGATTGGAGCAGAATTCCATCATCTCCAGCCTTTCTGAGCCGCTGTGGGCAAACATTGGAGTTTCAGATTAAGGCGATAAGAACCAATTGACATAAAATAAGAACCAATAAAACAAGAACCAGCCGGAATTTTAGAGCCAGAGCCTGGATTGGAGGTGGAATAGGGGAAGGAATTGCAGCTCCCCCCTCCCTGGCGATGCAGGTGAGTTAGCACAGAGCCCAGCTCCTAATTAGCCCCGCAAATGAATTAATTAACCCGAGCAGAGCGCTGGCTGAGCGCAGCTCTGCTTTTCCTGCAGCCAGGAGGGGCGGAACGGGCCGGGGCAGAGCTGGAGGGGCCCGGGGGGCTCAGCCCGGCTGGCACAGGGCACCGCTGGCACTGTCCCTGCATCCCAACCCGAGCTCTGCGTTTGGGGTTTAGCTTCTGGATTTGGGGTTTGGCTTCTGCATTTGGGCTTTCCCCTCTGGATTTGGGGCTTTCCCCTCTGGATTTGGGGTTTAGCTTCTGGATTTGGGGTTTAGCTTCTGGATTTGGGGCTTTCCGTCTGGATTTGGGGCTTTCCGTCTGGATTTGGGCCTTTTCCATCTGGCTTTAGGGTTTTCCCCTCTGGCTTTGGGGTTTAGCTTCTGCATTTGGGGCTTTCCCCTCTGGATTTGGGGCTTTCCCCTCTGGATTTGGGGTTTAGCTTCTGGATTTGGGGCTTTCCGTCTGGATTTGGGGCTTTCCGTCTGGATTTGGGGCTTTCCGTCTGGATTTGGGCCTTTTCCATCTGGCTTTAGGGTTTTCCCCTCTGGCTTTGGGGTTTAGCTTCTGCATTTGGGGCTTTCCCCTCTGGATTTGGGGCTTTCCCCTCTGGATTTGGGGTTTAGCTTCTGGATTTGGGGCTTTCCGTCTGGATTTGGGGCTTTCCGTCTGGATTTGGGGCTTTCCGTCTGGATTTGGGCCTTTTCCATCTGGCTTTAGGGTTTTCCCCTCTGGCTTTGGGGTTTAGCTTCTGCATTTGGGGCTTTCCCCTCTGGATTTGGGGCTTTTCCCTCTGGATTTGGGGTTTACCTTCTGGATTTGGGGCTTTCCCCTCTGGATTTGGGGTTTAGCTTCTGGATTTGGGGTTTAGCTTCTGGATTTGGGGCTTTCCGTCTGGATTTGGGGCTTTCCGTCTGGATTTGGGCCTTTTCCATCTGGCTTTAGGGTTTTCCCCTCTGGCTTTGGGGTTTAGCTTCTGCATTTGGGGCTTTCCCCTCTGGATTTGGGGCTTTCCCCTCTGGATTTGGGGTTTTCCTCTCTGGCTTTGGGGGTTTTCCTTCTGGAAAAACCCTCCCAGCACACGGAGTCCAGCCCATTTCCAATGCCCACCTTGTCCCCACCCAGAGCTCTGAGTGTCACCTCCAGGAATTCCTGGGACACTCCAGGGATGGGATCCAAACCTCCCTGGGCAGTTCCAATCCCTGAGCACCCTTTCCATTGGGAAATTCCTCCTGATGTCCAACCTGAGCTCCCCTGGGCCAGCCTGAGGCCATTTCCTCTCACCCACAAACCAATTTTTCCACACTTTCCCAACTGGTGAAACATTATTGCAGGCAACAGAAAAAAAATAAATTAAAATTTCCTTATTGGGAAAAAATACTGAGGGGAAAAAAAAAAAAACAAATCCCAAGCTAATGGGAATTTGCTCTGCAGGTCCCATTTCTTTTAAAATAAAACAATGCTACTTTTCCTAAGTATTTCCTTTTTTATTCCCTCCATAATGTAATTTAAAATAAAAGGATCAGATATCTGGATAATAAAATGAAACCTCTGCTCTTGCCTGCTCCAGTTTCCTTCCTTAGGACGGAGCCTGAGCCGAGAGGTCCCAAGGATGCTCTGAGCTGGTGAGGCCACACCCAGCACCCTGAGCAGGTAAAAGTGCTCAGACACTCCAATATTTTCCATTTCTATGTAATTTTTGGTATTTTAGCATTGGGGAAGGAAAAAAAAAAAAGAGGAAGGGCTCGTTTGTGCCTCTTGGAAGAGGATGGGGAGAAGGAGCTGAGGCTCTTCCCAATATCCCAGCGTGGCTGAAATGAGCTTTGTGCAATAAGCCCAGCCTTGTCACCAGGCTCCTCTCAGACCATCTAAAGATTAAAGGCTCTATTCCTGGAGGGTTCCCGTGGCATTTACTCAGGGATTTTGATCAAGCTTTGTGTGATGGGCTACCTAACACACCTCTCCCAACCTTAAGAGCTAACAGGAATTTGGTGTCTCTCAACATGGATTTCTTGCTGTACTGGGGGATATTTGGCAAACATCTCCAGACTGTAGCCAGGCACAGGCAGGAGGGAAAATGAAAGAAGGGGAGACAAGTGGCCAAAGAGTCGGAGCAAACACTGAGATTTGGAGGCAAAGTCTGTCTGAGCACAGAGCCAGGGTGGGTGTTNACAGCCCAGCTCAAAGCCCCACAGGACGGGGAGCAGCCAGAGGAAATCCAGCGGTTTCAGAGCCCGGACATTCCAGCGGCACAGAATTCCCAGGATCGCTGCAGGAAGCAGAGGTGTGACAAAGGGGTGGCGACAGCGGGACATCAAACGCTTGGCACAGCCTCACCCCGCCCGTGCTGCCTTCGCCCGGGCAAGGACGGGCTCAGAGATTTTTCTTTGTGACAAAACTCCCTCTGCGAGTTTTGGAACCGACCGAAGGCTGGTTTGGTTATTGGCAGCCTGAGAAAACAAAATTAGTTTGGTTTTTTTTTTCCCCTCCTTGTAGAAAAATCCCTCTAAGCTGAATAAAAACCCCTTCTCTCTCCGAAGTAAAGGAAAAAGGAGTGTTTAAGTTAAAAAGTAAATGAAGTAGTTTTTTGTATGTTTGTTTTGTTGTTATAAAAATTAAGAAAGAGAAAGAAATAGTAGTCTAAAAAATCTTATTCTAAATTTGCTTTTCTTTCTTTGTGTAGTTAATAAAGTTTTTGATACCCTTTTAAGTTTCGAGCCTGCCTTGCCCTTTTTCTCCTGGTTCTGCCTCACAACGAAAAGTGAATAAATTTAAATTAACAAATCAGAATTCTACCGCAGCCCTACACAGAGCACAGTCCATGCTGGGGCGATCAGAACCCAACCCAAACCCCAAAACCTCGGCAGGGTTTGGAACCAGATGCTCTTGGAAGGTAAAATAAAATATATAAAAGTATCTTATATAT
>VWZS01001920.1:6939-27439 GCA_013397075.1 Rhabdornis inornatus | reverse complement strand
TCCCTACTACCTCAGAAGTCAACCACATGGAGTTAGCGGACCAAAGGCAATCTAGTTGGCCCGCAAATCATAAGTGGTGGACAAATCCATATTCTGAATCAGAATAAGTCCGACAACCTTATTTTAACTTTATTAATAAAAAAGGGCGAGGTGTTGTATTGCACTGAAGTAGTTTGGTTTGTGAATGTATTATTGCACTGAATGGTTTGTTTTGTACTCCCCCAAGCTATGGTGATGGTTCCACCCTCCCCTCGCCCCTCCCCTTTGGTTGTACCCCATTGGTTGGGGTCCTGTTCCTCCCCTCCCCTTTCCCTGGGTTTAAAACTTCCCTCCATTTTCTATTCGCTGTCTTTCTCTCCTTCTCCCACCTGGAAGGTTCAATAAGCAGTGGGACCATTTCCCATGGGATAAGGAGCTTCCTTTGGTCTTTTGCCTTTGTCCTTGTCGGTATCCTTATCTCTCTCAGTCTGGAGCTAGCCAAGAGGACTGGGGAGAGAGGATATTATGGCAATATTGGAAATTACAGCAATATTATATCTGTGTATAGATTAAACAAAAGCATGATCATTACAGTACATCCTAGATAAATTAATCTTGAGCATTTTAGAGCTTTTAACCTTAAACAATTGATTTATTGAAATAATGTAAAGCATATTACAATGTCAGCAGGGCAGGTCGTATGTCAAGATGTTAAATCTCTCAGAAATACAGAGCAGCGCATTTATCAACTCACATATATTTTTACCTTTACAATCTTATCTGCAGAATTTTAGACACAGAATGAGTAATAAACTTGAGTCATCTTCAACAGGATCACAAAATTTTTAAAACAAAAGAAAGAAAAGGAAGAAACAGTAATTATTAATATGAAAATATTCATAAAAATGCTGTAGTGCTGATTTAACCTAGTAGGACGTCTGGCTATTTTGCAATATCCATCCATATTAACAGTGAATTCAACATTCGAGTGTACTTGGCAGAGCTGGGAAGAAGCTCATGCAAAGGAACAGTAAACTGAGCACAAAAAATATACTCTGGTAATATGTACAGGGAAGAAAGTTACATGGAAGAAATCCATGCAATTCTGTCCACGAACTTTGAGAACATCTATTTATCAGGATGATTCAGATGCATCTTGAAAATAAACGCTGTGTTTAGGCATATTTTCCACATTATTTATGTAAATGTAAGAATAAATCAGGATTAATTTTTTTTTCTAATATGGTCCAGACTATCATGGTTAATAGGTCTTGCATATCTTCAAGAAATCCTACATAGCAAATATTTAAATATAACAACTTTTTAGAGTGTGAAGTTCTTCTAGCATTAAAAAAATAGAAAACAATTGTATGGTCTCAGGAAAATCAGGAACAAGAAAAAATGGGATAACATTTTATGCTTTTTATGTAAAATTTTACAAGATTTGCAAACAGTGAAGGAATTATCTTGCCAATTATGTAATAACATCAAACTGTAGACTGAAATCTAGAACGCACTTAAGTTTATTAAAGATCTCTGGTGTCAGACAGCACACACTGCATTTTCTAAAATGTATGGCCAAAAGATGTTGTCTACTTTTTATTAGTTTAACACAAAAAGTAATAGTGGATCTATGACATGTCTACAGAGTTAGATGTATTGACCTCCATAGATGACTAGTTATCACCTATATAGTTTTCACAACCTTTTCCAGAGAAGACATTGCTCTTTTGTCAATAAAGTAAAAAAAACAAAAAACAAACAACAAAAAGCAAACAACAAAAAAACCCCAACCAAACAAAACAAAAAAAAAAACGCAAAAAACCACACACACAAAAAACAAAAACAAAAGCAAAAACCAAAACCAAAACCAAACCAAACCAAAACAAAACAAAACTTCAGAATGTTAATTTTTACCAGGAAGTTTAGAGACATTTTTTTAACTTATTACACAGTCTGAGATCTGAAATTTGACTTCCAAAATGACCTATGAATTGTTCATGGTTTAAGCAGCTGTGACATTCATCAGCAAATCAATAGGGTTTTAGTCAATAGTGAATGTTGTAAAAACATTTAGGGAGAAAGTCGGGCTTCTATTTGCCTCTAGTGGACTAAGTTTACTTAGCTTCAACTCTCTTGAATTCAGTGATGTGTTTTAATCTAAATTCCGATGTAAAGTAAGGATCCTTCTTTGTCTGGAAGTCAGTGACATATATTTATAAAATCATATTAAATCAAAATCTTTCTGTCTTTAGAAATATCATACCTAAAAGCTCATTGTGGTACATTCCACTACCAGTAATTCAAAAAAGTTCTTTCATTTGCTTCACATTGGCTCCAAACCACTGAAACAACAGAAATTACAGTGATGCAAAAATTAAGAATTTCCTCCAGAAGACTGAGGTAAAAAATCAAGCACATTTCCCAGGTTCTTAGAAATACATTATCATAATAATGCAAACCCAGTAAAAGGAAAGCTTCATATAATGTAAAAGATGAGTTTCACAGAAGATAACCAGTTGGTAAGAAACTTCTCATCTTCTCCCATTTTTGCTCTTTCCGCTTAGTATTTTCCTTCTCCTTTTCATTTGTATTAATTAAAACTTGATTATCATGATTGAGAGAAGCAATAGAAAAGGGATGTCCAGACAGCTGGAAATCCGATGCCATTCGGGAAGGAAATTAGCAGACCTGGTAATTTCTCCTTTAGTTATGAATGTTACAGCTTGCCACCAGGCTCTGGCATTTGTAAAGTCTTGTCCCATGAGTGGAAATTGATATTTTGAGATTAAACGGTGTGCTTTTTTAGTTTTAATTAACCACCAATAAAGCTGGTGTAGAAATTGACACTTAGAAACACTATAAAGTGTTGGCATCTGGTACTACCTTTCCCCAATACCACAACCACGGGGTTGTTGCAGCTACAGGAAAAAGACAAGATTTTGAGTACATTTCTCTATACTGAGCTTAACAATATAAGGCCATCTTTATGTAGCTCTGCTTATTTGCTTTATTAATAGGAGCCAAAATAAAATATGTAAGTATCACTTGCCTCTTAATTTCTCATTAAATGGTTGAGTTTTCAAGTGGAAAAATCTTTCAGATTAGCATTAAGTATAACATATAGCATGTTTTTAGTATTAGTTGTTCTTCTGTTCTGTTGACTGAATCATACTCTGTTTAAAGTCAAATGAACAACCTAGACAAACTCTGACAGAGCTTTGATTTCCTCCAATACGTCTTTATCTCAGGATTCAGTAGTAACTTTTTCATTAGTTTAGATCAGAGATTATTATCCATTTGGAAACATCACCCCTACCCTAAGAAATGCTTAAATTTTTTTTTCATAGAATTACAGAATCACTTTGTGTTGAAAGTGATTTTAAAGATCTTCTAGTTCAAACATCCATCCTGCCATAGGCAGGGACACCTTCTAGTAGACTAGGTTGCTCAGAGCCCCATTTAATATGGCCTTGAACACCACCAGGGATGGGGTATTCACAGCTTCTTTGGGCAACTTGTTCCTGTCCCTCACCATCCTCAAATCAGAGATTTTAGAGATTTCTAAACCTATCCTCTTTCAGTTTAAAGTTGTTATCCCTTGTGCTATCACTACATACTCTTGTGAAAAGATCCCCTACAGCTCTCTTGTAGGCTTTTTTCAGGTCATATGTATTAGAAGTCTGAGAATCAGTTCTCCAAAAAGAATCCTAAGCAGCCCAGTTAAGTTCCTTCTAGAAGCCCAAATAGTTGAAAAAATCCCCCCCCCCCAAAACCATGGAAAGATATTTTTTCTATTTCTTTTTAGGAATAGGTTGCTTAAAATAGCAAAATATTAATAATTCCTTATTACTATGACTAAGCAAGAGCTTAAATATTCACTTTCTTTCGACTTCACTGGTCTTATGAAACAGCAGTCCATTTTTCCTACCAGTCACAGCCATGTCTGCAGTTTTGAATGGTCACAGATACAAATATCTGAAATATCTAAGACTACTGAGTCACATTTCCAATCAACAGGATATTATAAACCAGTAAGAAATGCAATCTAAATACCATCTCCATTGTACTGTTGCAAATTCTGTACTTTGTACAGCTCATAGTCAATAAAAAAAAACAATATAGCTTCTAAACACTGTATTAACACCAAATGCCCTTCTGACAGCTTTTAACAAGACAGTCAGGGGTTAATGAGCTCTGGGGATTCCAAGCTAAATCCTGTCTCTTTTTAGTACTTTCATTATTGTATTCCTTTCACTTTTTCCTGTGTATTCTTTCTTTCCCCTTCTGCGAAATGTTATTGGAAGTTGGACATGAGATACCTATGCATTGATAATAAGAGTAGTTATTATAATGTTACAATGAAGGGACAGTAAAGAGCTGCCTCCTTTGATAGTGGATCTGCTGTTTCCATTGAATTTAGCACATGCCTCCAAACTTGTGATCTGGAAATTTTCAGGAGCTCTGAGAACAATTCTGGTCTATAGCACCTGAACTTCCCTGAATTGAAAACATTAATGTGGATTCAAGAAATCTTGGAGACACAGTTCTGGATACAAGACCCAGTCTGATTGATAACTGTATAATAGTCCATTTTCATTCTTTATATTTCATTGCCCAAGGTCATACTGATGCTTAAAATAGTCTATTTACTACTGTTTACTATTGCTTACTATAGCTACTGATGCTTAAAATAGTAAGGCCAGTATATTAAATATTGTGAAAAAATAGTATGAGAGGTCACAGAAGACAGATGTAACATCAAAGTCTTTCCTATATACACATGCCTTTGAAGTAGATATCTCCAGATAAAATTTAGCACCTAAGCATATACAATTACTCCCTATGGGATGTAAATCTCCAGCGTTTCCTTTTTCCAAATGCACAAAGAAAATTATTGTGCATTTAGTAAAGCTCTTTAGGGCTGATACAACAATATTTTAGGATAGTTGGCAGATGGAAGAATGAAGAAGAAAAACAAAAGCAAGTTAGAAATTAGCAAACTTGCATCTTTTTAGAGGGCCTTTATGTGTCCTGAAAGCCCCATCTCTAGTCTCTGAAGTCTTTTTCCCCACCATATATGTTCAATGCACATACTCACTGCTTGTGTCATGGAAATAATGGACTTAGACATGAGACATTATGGACTTAGATATGAGGCAAGTTCATATGAAAAGGAATGTTTTTATGTGCATACCTAGGGGTTGTGACCCATAAGACTAGGAGATATATGGATGAAGGCTATTTTGATTCTACTCTTCTTTACTTGAAGACATTTCAAAATTCATCTTGAACATATAATTAGTTTTTTGATGTATAACCTCGTCTATCAACTTTACTATGTGCTATTCTAGGGAATGTGGCTTTTCTCATCTGTTTCTGATTTTATTGCACTCTCTGAGATGAAAGCTGAAGAGCTAATTCCCTGACTTCCTTTGAATGTTGGCTTGAAAGATTTTTTCATTCTAACTATTTTGTCATTTACCCATATAATTCAACTTTAAAAAATAAAACCAACATGTTCTGTACTAATTATTGTTTTTCTTATTCTGCAAAGCCCTGATGTTTTCAAAAGGTACTGTAAATCAATAACCATATTACTTGGCACTTAAATAGTGTTTATTATGTTTATGTGCTTCACAATCATCCATCCCAATTAATTAATTATAATTACTGAGCCAATAAGAAAATGTCAATATTTTGTATTGAAGCAGAATGAATTTTTTCTCACTCTATCAGAAACAACATTTCCAGTGGTAAAACCATGTACGGAAAGTTTGTTCAGGAGAAATCCATGATCTTTCTATGTTATCACCTACTACACATGAAAGCCTTGATGTGTAAGTTGAATATTGCCGTCATGCCACAGAATTAATACCTGTGTTTTGTAATCTGCAGTTTGAGTGCTAAAGACATCTGAGAACTATCAAGGATCACTCTGCTACATGTGCTTTAATATGCATTAAAATTATTGCATTATACCCATGTTCATTATTTGTTCTATATCACTGTAGCAGATTTTGCAGATGATTTCTGCTTCTGTTTTCCTCTATTCCAGATGGTTTTGTTTGTACTCTCCATTTATAGTATTTTTTTCCACCCCCAGGAAAACTTTCCATTGCCAGTGGAAATGAATGACTGTAAATACCCCAGGGAAGGCAGCATAATACTCCTGTTAACACACAGGAGTAGGAGGCAAAGGATCTGGTTCTATTCCCGGTATCAGTGCAAATCTTATATAATTTTAACACTTCATCTTCTACTCTTTCAACCTTAATTTCCGTGCCAGTAGAAGAAGACAATAATCTCTTCATGCTAAACCCCTCCATATTTCAATGATAAATTTACCAAGTTTTGGGGGGTTGATTCTAGTTTAGGAATTAATTTCCAGCATAGATGTCAGCAGAAATTCATAGTGATAAATAGCTATCCATGTTTGTCAAACAAAAGAGAAAACCTCCATTTTGGTGTAATGGCAACATAGCAGATTTCTCGGAATAAAATATGCCACATTACTGAATAAACTTAGGTGGAAATTGTTCCTATTTGTAAGATTTGTGACTAGTGAAATTTTTCCAAAATTGTTAATGACTATTCAGCACTATAAAACAGAACAAGTTTCAAATGCTCTGAGTTTCTCAAAAGAGGAGCTATTCTTCTGATATATTGATTTCAGTATAGTTGCCAATGAATTGTGGCATCCCACAAATTTCTCAACTGATATATAGAAATTTCTAAATTTCTAATCCCTACTTGGAGGGTGAGGACACTCTTCAGAAAATAAAGGAGTAAAACCTCTGAGGCAACCATCCTATGCTTGCTTTTCTTGTCTGTTTCAGGCCTTTTTTTTTTGTTTGTTTACTGTGTTTTGTGGTTCTTTTGGTTTGGTTCAGTTTGGGGAAGTGGAAGGGTTTGGTTTATAGCTGTTGCAATTCACTTCTTTTTTTAAGGAAAAAAAAATTATTTACAGATCTCTCCATACACCTCTATTTTCATTCTGAAAATTAAGAGCCTTAAACAGCTATTCAGTGAGGTGCTATTCAGTGAGGTACTATTCAGAAAATTCCTGCATTAACCTAGTGTGACTGCCTCCATTTCCAGAAAACAAAACAAGAACCAGGCACTCCAGGCATTGGCTAACCAGCTCTTTTGCAGATGATGTTTTACTTTCCAGTGCCTAAGGGACAAGACATGTTGAAAATAAATCTTCAGAAAACAGCTGGCTCCAGGTTTAACATTGTAATACCTCAGAGCAGTGTATGCCTGTTTTGAGTGCACACTTACAGCGCATTCCAGGCTAGGTTCATTTCAGTCCTGCACTACATGCCTATTTTAAGTATGTCCAGCATGTCAATTCACTAGCTTGCAGGCTTGCTGTGAGTAGTGATAGCGATTAATGCTGTCAAAGAGCCCTGATCCCATCAAGTCTAGCCAAACAGATGACAGATCTACAACTAGCCCTGGAGGAAGGAAACTGAAAGCACCACATTTTGCGCGCGTGTGTGTGTTTTCATAGTGTCCCACCCGCTGAGACAGACAGAATGTATTGAACGATTTGTACAATTTGATCCCTGCTTCAGAAAACCTTTCACACTCCAAAGGAGGCAATGATCACAACAGAAAGCAAATCCTGAATATAAAATATTATCACTACAAATTCCAGAGAGAGAGATTATTAAAATTTCCAGCTGTAGAAATGTAGCTATTAATCATTCCCAAATTAACCTTATGCCGGCTAAATTATTATGAGTTCCCCTGTAAATTAAATAGTTATTAGTTCCACACCCTTGACATAGATATCAGCAGTCTCAAAAAAAAAAAAAAAAAAAGAAAAAAAAGGAAGAAAAACCACTGGTTTCAATTTACAGAAGAGTTTGCAGGGAAAAATTCTCTTACTTGATTACAAAAGAAAAGCCACTTCACAGTATAGTAACACAGTAATTGTAGTCATATATCATAACATGTCATAACTCTAGGACAAAGTTAAGCTGCCTTTCATCTGCAAAAAGCTAAGAATGCAGGCAGAGGAAGCTAAGTGGTGAGGTCATGGAATCTTTTCCCATATTCCACTAGAGAGCAGTATTCTTTTGTACAAAGCAGGTAGGTTATCGTCTGCAAGGCAAGCTGTAGGGAATCTCTCTTGCTGAAAGAGGATTCGGTGGTCATTTATAACAACTTTGTGATAATTCTGTAGTATCCTATGTTCAAAACTAATAGAGTAGACAAAACATCCACAGCAATGGTTCCTTATATGTACTGGTTGATGTGGGCAGTTTTCTTGTAAGGCTTTTTTGTTGTGAGTTGATTTTTCAGGAGAAAAAAAAAGTAAAAGATGCAAATAGCTATCTAATGGACTCAGTTTTCAAGAAGAATAAACTCCTATCTATTGTATCTACAATGAATTAAGACTCTAACTGTCTGCCTAATAATAGAGTTTCAAAAATTCAAAAATTAAGATAAGGGCAGAAAATTTCAAACATCTTTAAATTTACCAGATTTAATAACAAGTAAATGTGCTGGTAAACTATTTGGAGGCAATAGATGGAAATGAAAATCCCTGCTGCTACAAAAATCTAAAGAGATATTTTAATTCTGCACTAAAAATATAGCACTAAAAATATTTTTGCCTACAGGCAATTTGCTAATACCTACTTTGCAGATGAATTGGCAGTAGAAGACACAGAAAGAAGTCTCTGATTCAAAAATGCAGAATTTATAAAGGCTTTCGTTATATAAATATCTTTCTAACCTTATGTCCTGATCACATGTAAATAGAAATTGGAAAACAAATAGTTTTAGACTGTCTTAGTTGCTTGATAGGCATAAAACTCCTGAGTAATCCATTTACTTTTCCCCTGAGAAGGAAATTAATATGTCTGCTGGGCAGCTGGGTTCAATTCTGTTTTCAGGGCAAAGGTTTGTTTCTGGTGCCAATCAGCAACCAAAGTGTTAGTCTCCCTTTAAGGGATCACAGAACCATTTTTATCCAATTATGCTCCCCCACTCCTGAATGCAATTACTGCTTTGGGTTTTACTCAGTCTTGAGCTCTAGTCACAGCCAACAAACATATTGGGCTAGGGGTAGAGTGGGAGGGAAAAAAGCTGGTATGATAGGATAGTAAAAGCAAATTCACTTTGGAGCAAAGGTAACACTAAAAGGTACATGTTTTGTGCATTTTAATGCAAGCAAGTCTGTGTTATTTTCACTCAGGTTTGGGGTATTGATTTCTGTGCTTTGTGATTTGGTAATGGTTGTAGATCTAGAAAGCTGGAATTCTTTCCACAAACATCTCAAGCTCCCACAGAGAAAACAAACTAACACAAGATTGGAGAAGTAAAACATCAGTTTTAAATGTATGATAGCAGAAAATTTAGGTATTTGAGCAAAGTCAGGAGTATTGGGGAAGCAAAGCCAGCATCTCCCCCACTACCTACCAGCTTGACAGATCAGGGCTCTTGAATCCCACAGTCACTGAACTGCACTGACTAAAACCACTTTCCTTATTCACTAGGTCTCTCCATTGTCCATGCAGTCCCCCCAGGTATGAAAATTTTCTCCAGATGTGGAGAGCTATTAGCAAGTTCCTAAACTTCTCATAAATTCTCTCCTTAAATGGACTGATACCACCAGGACTGTGCAAAAAAGCCTGAACGCAAAGTAAATATGGAATTAACAAAGAAAAGGGTTAAAACGTGTGAGAACATTTGAAGTAATAGATAACAATTAAAAATGTAAATTCACGGGACATAGGTCCCTAGGAAAGCATGTTTACATGAGAATAACACTGGAAAAGTAACCATCAAGGAAAAAAGAAAACATATAAAAGCGAATTTTGGTGATCTTTTCTTCCCCAGTGTTCAGTGTGTAGGTTGATGAGCCTCTATGATTCTAGAATGAGCTTAGGCATCCTGCATATAAATGGGGACCAATATGGAGCCACTTTTATGGCAGCTTTATGCCTCCACCTTCCTAAATGAAAGTTGGAGCTCTGTTATTCCTCACTGCACACTGTTGAAGTTTTACTTCGGCTCTTATACAAAGGATGTATTAATATTATTTTCCTCTTACTATTTTTGATATCGCACTACGTTGCTAGCCTGTGCAATACAAGGGTTTGGAGCAAAAGAGATGGGATGGGAAGTGTCTATCCAAATATGAACAATATATTTCCATTCTTTTACAGACGAGAACATTTCCTTTTCCATTAGAGTCCCCAGAATCTACCTCTGTTATAGAGGTTTCTGACTTGCAACATCAGTACTCCACGGAATGGAAGACTGTAGGCAGCTTATGGAAGTCGACGGTTGTTTTTTTTTCATTAAAAACACAAGAGTACCATTTATCCCACTAATGATGATAAATCACTGGTAACTTAAACTACTGGCAATTTTATAAAAATGTTGTACTGCTTTAGCCAAGAGTCTGATGTGTGAACCTTTGCATTCATGATGCAAGCCCAAAGACTCACTGGTCTGCTCTGATCAAGACCAGCTGTTTGTTTCACAGTTTTGTATATCATCTTTTAACTAAAAAAAAAAGACAGAAAATAATTTTCACTAGAGCTGACATCTGCCTCGCTCAGGAGGCAAGGAAGAAATGAGACTGCAGCAGAAACTAAGGCCTTTTTTTTAGTGTTTAGTAAGACCTCTTGCTTAACAAACTAAATTGGCTGTACGTCCTGTAAGTTTGCAGTCCTACTCAATATGATGTTGCTCAGCTAAGGGAAAGAATGTCTGAAGCACAGCACAGGATCAGCATAGGTGTCTGGGTACTAAAACTTACTTCATAGAGTTTTCTGTAAGATTCTGTCTCATGTATGTTTTGTTTGGTTGGATTGTCTGCTCAAGAAAATATATTGTTCTCCATGAGTTGTGGTTCCTCAAAACTAGAACTGAAATTAGGTTTTTATATTCCTCATTCCTTAAAATATATCTGGTGCAAAGATACCAGAAAATATTTGAAAATATATGAAGCCATAGTAATACTTCATGTCATATATAAATTTCCTATAAAATGAACTTTCAGAAATTCATATGTCCTAATTCAGTGTTAAATTAAGTTTATAAAAACTTCCACAAACTACCGGCCTGTCAGTCTCACTTCAGTGCCTGGTAAAGTTATGGAGAAGATCATTCTGGGGGTACTGAAGAACACCTGAAGGACAACACAGTAATTGGTCAGAACCAGCACAGCTTCATGAGAGGAAAATCCTTCTTATCAAACTTGATTTCCTTTTATGACAAGGTAACTCACCCAGCTGACCAAGGGAATCCAGTTGATCATTTTGGATTTCAGCAAAGGCTTTGATACTCAGGATCCTTCTGGACAAAATGTCCAGCCCAGAGCTGGATAACCCCATCATGGGATGGGAGCAACTGGGTCACGGTCAGGCACAAGGGGTTACAGAGAATGGGGTGACATCAGACTGGGGACCTGTCACTGGTGGGGTTCCACAGGGCTCCATCCTCAGCCCTCTGCTCTTCAACACCTTAGTAAATGACCTGGACACAGGACTGGAAGGGATACTGAGCAAGTCTGCAGATGATACAAAACTGGGAGGAGCTGTTGACTCCCTCGAGGGGAGGGAGGCCTTGCAGAGAGACCCTGACAAATCAGGGGTCTGGGCAATCACCAACCATGTGAAGTTCAACAGGGCAAAGTGCTGGATTCTGCCTCTGGGATGGGGCAACCCTGGATGTATGGACAGACTGGGGAATGGGATGCAGGAAAGCTGTGCCATGGAAAGGCACCTGGGGGTCCTGGTCGATGGCAAGTTGAACCTGAGCCAGCAGTGCCCTGGAGCCAGGAGGGACAACCCTGTCCTGGGGGCATCAGGCACAGCATCACAGCCAGGCAAGGGAGGGGATTGTCCTGCTCTGCTCTGAGCTGGGGCAGCCTCACCTCCAGTGCTGGGGACTGGTTTGGGCATGGCAATATGGGAAAGATATTAAACTGTTAGAGAGTGTCCAAAGGAGGGCACAAAGATGGTGAAAGACCTTGAGGGGAATCTGTGTGAGGAGTGGCTGAAGTCACTTGGTCTGTTCAGCCTGGAGGAGTCTGAGGACAGACCTCAATGCAGTTACAACTTCATTATGAGGGGAAGAGGAGGGACAGGCACTGATCTCTGCTCTGTGCTGACCAGTGACAGGACCTGAGGGAATGGCCTGAAGTTGTGTCAGGGGCAGTGTAGGCTGGATATTGGGAAGAAGATTCTTCACCAAAAGGGTGTCTGGGTTCCCCAGGAAAGTGGTCACAGCATCAGCCTGACAGCGTTTAAGTAGAGTTTGTACAATGTTCTAGTGCACATGGATGATTCCTGGGGATGGGGCTGTGCAGGACCAGGAGTTGGACTTGATGACCTTCCAACTCAGCATATTCTGTGATTCTGTGTTTTAGAATAACTTGTGTATCCTACAGTGTGACTTCTAAATAAGCAAAATACCTCTACAAAGAAAGGAAAAAATGCTGGCACACAGTAGGCAAACTTAGCAGCATGAGAATGAGACACACATGTAAAATCCAGGGTACAAAATGCTAATACACTTCTATTAGGAATTTTTGCCTTTAATATGATTGAAATTAATTTAAAAAGTTAACGCTTTTAGGAGTAAGGGCATCAGAAGGATATAATATAAACATCAAAGGGGCAAACATCTCTTACCAATAAAATACCGTTTGACATACAATAGGGTGTGAATGAACCCATCGTATTCTGACAGGCAAGGATGTCCAGCTGGAATAAACATACCTTGAGTGGGGCAATGACCAGGTTGAATTTAAGTTCTTGGTCATAAACTCAGTCAGCTGAAAGGGGAAGCTCGAAATGGAATCCTGATGAGCAGGCAGCAGAGCACACCACAGAGGTCAACAGCAAGAGAAGGCAGGGTTTGCTGGTGGGAGCCTTTATCAGTCTATATGGATAGTAGCAGATCAACTGCTGCAACCCCTGTCTACAGAAGCATGAAGAAATTAACAGGATTCTGTGTGGGTTTTCCAATTCTCTATTTGTAGTTATCATTATAGAATGAGAATTTCAGGTGATGGGCTATATAGGAGTACTGTCACCTGCTCACACAGATTACCCTGCTCTGGTAAGAGTTAAGTCAACTCCAAAGTTTTATGACACAGAACTAAGTCAATAATAAAGTAACAGAAGAAATTTTTTCCATTGCACTAGATACCAAATGGAGATTCAGTCAATACATTGAATCATTTTTTTATGACACAGTGGATAGATTTTATCCTGTGCAGGTGCATCTCTTATTCTCCTTTGTTTTTTAAGAAAAATCAGGCTTCTTTTGTATTCTTGGGTCATGTGTGTTTATAGCTGTAAGGTCAAAGCATAAAGGAAAAAAGTTAGCAAGAAGCATGACAAAGAATAGAAACTAACTGAATATTAATACCAAGAGCTATTTGGAGCAGCATCTTGTCTTGTTTGGTAAGTAGCAAGTTTCAAAAATTTCAGTTTAAGGAAGACAGAAAGAGCAACAGTCTTATTGCTTTTAGGAAATTAAACATGAATTTAAAATACATGAATGATCACTTAGCAATGAAATTGTCCTTTTTCTGCAAATGGTGTGAGGGCCAAGATTACAAAAAATGAGATTACATAAAAATGAGACAACAAAGGAAGGATGATTGCCAGTCTGACATCAAATAGTTAACCACTTATCATTCTAAGGATTCCTTTGTTTTTCAGAGTTTGCTTTAAAACTGGTTCCAGGATCTTCATTCCATACTTCTCAATGATATATAATTCTGAACCTGTTCAGCTACAGCAGCTAAAGGGCAGCATGCAGACTATAACTCATTCAAGGATGGCTAATTTTGCAATTCAGGCCCACAAGCTTTATTTAAATTTTATAGGATCATCACTTTTGTTACCATTTTAAATACAATTACATAAATTAAGTGACCATGTCTCCTTCCCCTAATAAATGATTTCTTAATGTTTATTTGAGCAAGCCAGAAAAATTGATTTCGAACATGCAAAAATTTAGTGCAGGAGACAAATTTATATTGGTAGTGGCAAGAGGCAAAGCAGATTTCTCAGTAAAATGATTGTTTAAGAGAAGCATAATCTAATGTGAGCTTTCATATCTGAGTAAAACTTTCATTAAAATGCATTTTTAAAATTTAAATACATACGCATGAGGACTGTATTTACCATGCAGCACTATTATTCTGTTTTGCTGTCATTTGTTATTTTACTGTTGAAACATTTGGAAAAAGATACAACTAATAAATCCTATTTGCTCTCCAGTATGGGAAAAGTGAAGCTAGTTTTATAGCTCTGTTTTTGCTGTGCATGTTATAATCTTACACTTTTAGTAAGCTACCTGTAAGGAGAAAAAGTGAATACAAGTCTTGGCTTAGATCAAGAAGCAAAACTCAGAAACAGTTGTACAGTATATTCTCTCAGTAAACTGAAACATTTTAGTTTCTGTGTGGTAAATACTCTTCGAGAAAATCTCTAACATTTGCTTTTTCATTGGTTTCTCTTCTTCATTTCTGCGCTACAGTTCATCCTATCCTCTGCTGTGTAACTTTGTGTAATCATGTGTACTACAGAAAAATAGAACAATTAGATTAATAAACAAGTAAATTAATAAAAAGTGGAAAGAGGATTATAGATTTACCTGACTAATCTTGTTTATAATATTTTCACCCCCAAAACATTAGATTTTTGTATTTAAGAAGCCAATGCAAGTATAGGAATGGAAAGCTGAGGTAAGAGAGTAATTTTAATTGGATGTGGTGTTAGGAAAAAAACAAATCCCAAACCTAAAAACATCCCCAAAAAATCACATAATGACAATAAAAAAAATTAACTTTACGCTTTCCTTTCCCCTTTCCTCGACCTCTTATATTACATTTGCATAGAGAAATTTAAGGAAAAAAATTAAAACTATTCTTTTCTGGAAAGGGAGTAGAAGACAGTTTGGCAATGCATTAGAATTTTAAGATTGATAGGTGTGCAACTACCCCATGGATATCAGGAAAGGACGTGATATAGTCAGGAAAAGAACTTTATTCATATATACAGATATAAATAATATATATAAATCAATGTATCAAACATAGCAAATGATGCACAATTTAGAAACAATATTTTATCTAATAGCAGCTCTTCACTGCAATTTTTGTTGTAATGGGGATAAATACTATTTGAGAGGTTATTCACATTTCTTATCACACAGACACAATCCAGGAGTTGTGTCATTGTACAAAGTCGTAGTCAAGTCATGTTCATGATCTCTTTCTGACCTTGAGCTGAACACTCTACTCCTAACATGGGTAAAAACATGAGCAAAACAAATTATAGCTTCACATATGAAGTCATGGGTTCTGAACTGATTGATAACACACAAGAGCAAGACCTTGAGCTTATAAAAAATTACTTCATGAAAGCAATAGTAGCCTAAAAAAATAAAAGTCAGGGAATTATTGGGAAAATAAGAGGGAAAAAATTATCAGAAAACATCACTAAGTCATCTTATAAGTTTGCACTTCCTTTTGAGTCTTATGCATGCTTTTGGTCTGTTTTAAATGCACCTGCTACATTGTGCTTAAGAGCTTCACTGGGCTGGAGATGAAAGAAGCATTTTAGGAGAAAGAAACATATAAGCTAGCCATAGTCAAACTCTTCCATACATGAATAGCAAGTCATGGTCACAGCGGGAGTCAAGTCTGCCTGGAACAGGTAAGGCTGGTCTTATCTCCTTAACAAAAGGCATTGCCTACGCAGTACAGCTGTTGACCAAAATAAGGAACATGTGGGATAAAGAATAAGAAAGGTACATTGCAGGAGGATCTCAGAGGGAAACAAAGATGCAAATAAATCCATGAGCAAAGAAGCAAAATACCAGCAGAGCCTGCAAGACTTCTACAATTTTTTTTTTCTGTTATGGCTCTATTATTGCACGATATATTCAGAGAACCACACAAATAAAATATGTTATTGCGTTTTTTGGATGTAGATCAGAGCTATTTTATTTTACTAGTTTAGTGTATTCTTTTTAGCTGCCCAGAAGCATATTCTGTGATATTTTTGAGAGCCAGAAGTAGCTTTCTTGTGAGAGTTGAATAAAAACTTGGTGGTCCTTCTTGAAAAACACCACAGCTTTGATCCTGCTGTTCAGTGGATATTGATGATAGAGGAGAACACTTCAAACAGATAAAGCTGCATTAGTGCTTTTAAATTTGTCCATTAAAATATGCTTATCTGGAGCAATTGTTGAAGATGTAAAATCAGATAAATGCCCCATTCAGGACAAAATTACTGCCACAAGAGGACAGCTCTGAAAGAAATACATTTTAGAAGCTTGAAGAGTAATTTCAAACAAATAAAACTAATTGTGCAGGCTTTCTCATTTTTCTTTAAATTTTTCTTTTTATTATTTTTTCTTAAGGGAAAGAGATCAATTGTTTTTGAAAATACTATAAAACTCTTATAGTTAAATACATTTTTTCACTTCTGTCTTCTGTTACTGACAATGGAAAGAGAAACAAAGCATATTCTCTTCCATATATATAAACCCATGTATTCTAAATGCTCATTAGATGTATTAGTTATATTGGGGAATCAGTTCCTTTTTCTTATTATGATTTTTCAATCTGAATTCAATTTCAATTTTAGAAGGAAAATTCAGGGTTTTATGTGAGGGATATTTTTAGTAAGAAAAAATATATCTCTACAAGTAATAATATACACATTGTCATTAAAGAAAAATGTAGAATTTTTAATCCGTAATATATACCTACTTAAGAAAGTTACCTTTGAGAAACTTTTTTCTCATTTCTTTTGTCATCTTTCCTTAATAGTAAACCTGTCATGGCCTCAAGCTCTTCATACTGTTGAAATTCATTATTGGGTACATCTATGTTGGGGTTAAAAAAATAAAATTAAACACATAAACATATTTCCCTCCTGTTGAATTATGATATCCAGCATGACAGAAAGTATATTTAAAAAAAAAAGACAAAGGTATGTGCCTGAATGGTTCAAGGTGTAAAGGCAATAGAGTGAACATAGTCATGCCTCAACTGCAAAAATCCATTTTATCTCCAGACCTCTCAAAATGCAGCGATCTGGGATTCAGCTATCAAACTTTCAAGAAATACTTGCCCATCTATAAACTACTGAGATATTTCATTTATTCTGAATAATAAGAGCACTGAAAGAATTTACACCAGCAGATCTGAAGAAATTATATTAAAAATCCAGTCATAATGTAGTAAAATTATGCTTAAGAGCAAATAGATCTACAGTAACATTGAGGGTTAAATGGCTTAGTAAGTAAAGAAAAAGCTGTACACAAGAGCAAAGAAAATCAAGGAATTAATTCACCACTTCCCGTGAGCAGGCAGGTATAAGGCCCCAAAAAGCTTGCTCAATGAGGCTTTTAAAAGGGCTTACAGTTGTCCAGGTACTCTTAGTTAGATGCACAGGAGAAACAGTGACAAAATATTCTCAAGAGATCAAAACAACATAACAAACCTTTACAGGCAACTTTGGAAAATTGGAGAACTTAGGCAAAAGTGTAGGACAGCATTCAATCAGCATAAAACATTTCACAAAGGATTAACTTAGCTCGTTCAACTTAGCAACTCTAAGCTCATCTGAATTTAAGTTACTCAAAAAATTGGGCAAGGGGGAATTACAAAAAGAATAAAAGGAGAAAGACAGAAAAGATGTGGATAAGAACAAATACAGCTACCAGTCCTTGTTCCAACAGTGTTCAGCTGATAGAATTCCCAAGAGGAGGTAGGGTCAGGACGTGTGCTTGCTGCAGGCTTTGGTTCAAATACGCTTTGGCCTTGCTGGGTCCTTCCCCCAGGTGGCCATTTGGCCATTTGGGCACTCCCAGGCCAGGCTGGGGCTGCAAGGCTGGGTCCACACACCAACCCTCACCATCCATCCCAGCAAATGTTGAGCCATGCCCAGGAAAGCAGGCGACAAATGCCATCCCAAACGTCCCCCCTTACTCCTTTCCCTCAGTTTTTACTGCCAAGCACAATGCCATATGGCATGGCCATGGTGAGCCCAAATACTAATCATCTGTCTCAGCCCATGTACTGGCAGGGCAGCACGAGGAGCAGAAAAGGCCTTGATGCTGGGTGAGCTCCTCTCTGCTATGATTAAAGGACCCCTAAGTTAACAGCAAATATAGAACACAGCACCCTGTGGTCTACTCTGAGGAAAGTCAACTAAATCCTACAAAAAACTAGCTATGGTTTCTCAAAACAGGTTTTGACAAACGTATTTTTTTTCTTCACATATGACAGTTATCTTGAATAAAATTATATTTTTCTGTTTTCATATACAATGTTAGGTATTTCAATTCAACACATTTAGGTACTAAATAATGGAGAAAGAAACTGAGTAAAATGGAGAGTAAAAAAAAAATGATTCTTTGGTAAAAATCATAACGTAACTGCATTTGTGATATTTTCCTGTCTCCTTTGATGCTGTGGATGGAAATTCTCTGGATTTGACTGGGTATAGAGACAACGGATGAAGTTTTACAAACAGGGTGTTTGAGACTTTATTTTTTGCTACTAAAAGGACAGAAGTGAAAATCTACACTAGTGCACATACACAAAATACTTGCCTTTATTTACTTTTCATGACATGTTTATTTAGCTAGCCAAGGAACATTACAACTATTTCCAGTTGTGATTGGTATCAAGATAGATTAAAGACACTTGATCCTAAAAGACTCTTTTACATATGTAGCCCTTCAATTGAACTCTTTTCAGGATTTAGACAAAACAATGTGCCAGAAAATCTATTCATATCATAATATCAATATTAATTCATCTCATAAAATCAATACATTCACAGCCACATCAATCCTTAAATTGATCATTTGTATATGAAATCATTAAAACCAGCAGGACAGCTTCTGTTTCCACAGGCAAGCCACTACATCATGGGGTCAGAGGATCATATTCTTATGAACATGGATACATTATTCCTGGAAGCTATTTCAAAGACTACTCAACAAAAGAATTTTTTTACAAATTGGTGTTTCCAGTACCAGAGAAGGAATTCACACCATTTAGCATCATGTTTCTTTAAATATTACTGGATTTCTATCTGTTGCATGTTTCTAATTTGTGAAATGTTTTTTTTCACATGAACATTATTTCCCTAAAACTACAGCAAACAATATAAATATTCTTACCAGAACACATTTTTATATTTATTAGATATATACATGCACACACATCCTCTAAAAAAGTATATTTGGTTTGAAAGCTGTCATCTCATTGTGACTATGTAAGATTTTAGCAGCTAGTCAAAAGAGATATAGGTATATTAATATTTCAGTACTGGTTTGCATATTCATTCAACTTGACAAACTTATTTGCCACCTATTATACATAAGAGTGGTAAGACCTAAAATTTCAATCAGATCCCATAGAGTGCTGTTTTATTTTGGGGTGTTTTGGTGGATTTGTTTTGGTGGTTTTTGTTTTGTTTTGTTTTGTTTTAAATTTTATTTGCTATTATGCTTTTTAAACAAATTAACTATCACACAAAAAATATATTAAAAATATCAAACAATTTAAATAATTCTGTGAGAACCTCTATAATTTTCAACATCAACTTTATCTTGTAAATTATTACGATTTTTATGTATGTCTCTCAATTCCAAGCACAATGGGAGATCTGCCTAACTTGGCTAACCTAGGATATATGCAATTAGTTAAGACATAAAGTGATACTCGTGCTGAGCAGCCAATTTACTTCCCCTGTTGTGTTAATAATCCTCACATAATTATTAAGTAGTGAGTCATAGTAGCTCTACTTCAATACATGGAGAATACCAGTTGCCTGCTTAATGTACTATTACCATGAAACAAATTCCAGAGATTTACAACCTTGTTTACTACTTTCCCATCCCACACAATAATTGAAAAGAATTCAATTCTTCAATGAAAATAAAATACACAATAGTAATACAGATTTTATTTGTTACCAAGGTAACAAATATTCCCTTTACAATAACTTCATATATTTTTTCTTGTATGGAATTTTTATTACAGATTTTAATAAGCATGACTGTAAATCAGGTACATTTGGCATGATGGCCTCAACATGAACTTTTAAAGCTAGGGTTTGTAGTAAAGAGCTACACAACTTGTCCATAGTAATGCAATTGTGTCAGAGAACGCATAAACTGCATAAACTTTTTCTTTCTTTCTTATCCTATACCTAATCATTGCCTGTTGAAATAAGCAGCATTCTTTCTACAAAGTGGTGTGCCACTAGGTTCTCATAATTTTCTGTGAAACTCTTGAAATATCTAGAATAAGGCAGACCTGTGGATCAAATAGTCATGGATTTTAAAAATATTAGTACCCTGTGTCTAAACCTGATGAGCAAGGTAGTAGAATTATTAAGATTAAATTATTAAATTATTTTCAGAAATATTTCAGATTTAAGTGACTAGCATTTTCCAACAAAATAAAGTGCTATGGTGCAAACTGCTTAATATAATAATAATAATC
>VWZS01001919.1:0-18736 GCA_013397075.1 Rhabdornis inornatus | reverse complement strand
TTGGCTATGGCTGTGGATTTGGCTATGGGCTGGGGTATGGCTATGGGCTGGGAGGCCTGGGCTGCTATGGCAGAAGGAGCCGCTACAACTGCTAATGACCCTCAGCCTCACTCCTGACCCCAACCACCCACTCCCTGGAACACACCCCAGGCATTGAGGACGCCTCTCTCATCAAGGCTTTCAAATGGGCTCAGCACTTCCAGCTGCTTCTCTCAGGGCATCAAGCAACGCAGTAGCCAACGTGCCAGCCCATGCTGCCTTCAAAGATGGCCCATCCACCCCTTCCTCTTCTCTCACTCCATGCTCTGCATCTCCCCTTTGACTCTGTCCATTCCCCGCTGCTGCAAATCCATTCTCCCAAGCCAGAGACAATTGGGCATCTCCACCATCGGGCTGCTCCCACTGTGGGTCAGGAAGTCCTTGATGCTCTGGCCAGACCACCTGCAAGCAAAGAGACTTTAGCTGATAGTTGCCCTGCTTGTACCTCAGCCCAACCTCTTCCACTTGCTGCTCATGGCTTTCACTTTTATTTATGCCTCAATAAAATTCTCTTGCATTGCTGCATTATGAAGTGTCCTCTTCCTTCACGGGCACATACTGGCCCACTTTGCCATTCTGTTGCGTCCCACAAACCCTTCACTTGCTTTATCCCAGGCCTGGATACACTAATGCAGGTCTATCCCTGCCTCTGGTACAAGCCATGTATGGGCACTGTGTTCGCATTGGCTGGACACCAGTTGCTCCAGACCCTCATCATCTTCCCTGACAGCTCTGCTGGAGCATGTCCATGTCTTCTGAATACGTATCTCCAGTCTCGGAAGAGTAGAGCAGTGGGACAGAATTCCCCTCTCACCTGCTGCCCATGCTGTGGGGATGAGCCCAGGATGCAGGGGCTTTCTGGTCTGTGAGTGTTCATGCCTGGGGCATGTTCAATACTTCATCCACCAACATCCCAGGTCCTTCTCCTCTGGGCTGCTCTCAATCCCTTCATTGCCCAGTCTGTGGTCATGTCTGGCATTGCTCCAAACCAAGTGCAGGACCTTGCATTTGGCCATGTTCAGCTTCATGAAACTGACAATATCCCACTGCCCCAACCCTTTCCAGCCCCTCTGGATGCCATCCCTTCCCTCCAGACAGCCAACAGCACTACTCAGCTTGTTCTGGTCTCTGATTTTGCTGGATATTCCACTCAATCACACTGTCCATGTCCCTGACAAAGATGGGAAATAATATAGGAGTTTCTGCCTGTCACCACTCATCCCTTTTCTCCACACACATGGATCCAGTGACCACAACAGCTTGACTAAGGCTGTCCTCTTTGAGTTAGACCATCCCATCCACTCCTTATCCACCACATGGTCACACCACAACTCATTTTCCAGACTGAATACGCAGATGCCTTCTGGTACGGGAACAAATGCACAAGTCCAGATACATGATATTGTTCCCTCTCCCCTCATCCAACCAGGCTGGAACCAATACCAGCTCATTAAAAGATGCCACCAAGGTCAGACAGACCTGGCCCCAATAGCTGGACATGATACTGGAGAGCTGAGGGAAGCAAAACACTCCTCTCTTTATGATTTGCCAGAGATGCTGCCTAATAAAATGCCCCAAAGTCATGCCCAATGTCTGTCCTAAACCTTCATCCCCAGATCATCCTCAAGGTCATACTCTGGATGTTATCCATCAGGTTCTTCTCTTCCTTATTCCTGGTATCCCAGAGATAAACACAGTTCTCTAGTATGAGCAGAGAAGAGCAGAGGGGCAGGATCTCCCTCACCTGCATTGGAGTAATCCCAAACCTGCGGGATACAGGCTGGGTGATGACATTGAGAGCAGCCCCAAGGAGGAGGAGCTGGAGAATTGGATGAAGAATTGGATGTGCCCTGTCCATGTGCACTCATGAACCAGAAACCCCCATGTGCCCTGGGCTCATCTGCTCAGCCTGGGCAGCACAAGAGATTGGGGGAATCTCACCCTGTGCTCTCCTGTACTAAGACCACAGTTCTGTGTTGAACTCCAAGATACAAAGACATGGAAGTCATGGTCCTGCTTGAGCGGATGTGTAGATGGGCATGGAAGATGATGAGAGACAGGAGAAACCAGTGTCCAGCCAAGTGTAACACACCACCTGGAAGATGATGAGGGGCTTGTGGCAGGGGTAGATCTGCATTAGTGCATACAAGCCTATGATTCAGGAGCTGAAGGTTTGATGGGATGCAGTGGAAGAACAAAGTGTGCCTGTGGGTAGTAGAACTGGGGAAGTAACATGTAAAAGAGGTCTTGGAGCACTTTTTCACCCACCTCATTGGTCTCTATAACCCTGGCATAGTATAGAGCAGGGGTTGGAAGAGTCTCAGGAGAATAAAGAAGGAGGACACATCTGAAGTTATAATGCAGGAAAACTTTATTGAGGTAGAACAGCGAAAACTCAGGAGCAGCCAGTAGAATAGAGCTGGTCTGAGGTGCAAGTAGGGTGACCATCAGCCGAGATGCTTTGCTTGCAGATGGTTTGGCCACAGCACCAAGGCCTTCCGGCCCCAAATTGGGAGCAGCCCAGCAGAGGTACTGGATGGTTTCTGGAATGGAAGAAAGGGTTTGCAGCAGAGAGAACTGAACAGAGCCAAAGGGGCAATGCAGAGCACAGGGTGGGAGGAGGAACAGAGATAGGCCATGTTTGGAGGCAGCCCGGGCTGGCCCCTTGGCTACTGCCTTGCTTCATGCCCTGAGAGCAGGAGCGGGAAGTGCTGAACCCATTTGAGAGCCTGGAGGTGACATCAATGCCTGGCGTTTGTTCCAGGGAGTGAGTGGTTAGTGTCAGGAGTGGTGCTGAGGGTCCTTAGCAGTTGTAGCCACCCCTCCTGCCATAGCAGCCCAGGCCTCCCAGCCCATAACCACAGCCCAGCCCGTAGCCAAATCCACGGCCATAGCCAAGGCCATAGCCAAAGCCGCCAAAGCCACCAAATCCACCAGAGATGGGCTGTCCCTGCACACTGAGTTCAGTGCCCACGGCAGCCGAGGAGGTGGATCCAACAGCGGTGTTCTGGGGGAAGGAGGTCATGATGGGTCCAGGCAGGGTGACCAGCACAGGGGAAGGGTTGATGATGACGCGGGAGTCCTGGCATTGCAGGGCACAGGGCTCGTTGCAGCTGTTGGCCAGCGGGGTGGGTCCGCAGGGTCGGCAGATGTCGTAGCAGGCCATGGGTGTGGTGTGGAGGGTCCCTGGAAGAGAGGGGGAGTGAGGCAGTGCAGGGGTGTGGGGGTGTGAGGGGTGGTGATGGAGGAGGGTGAGGGAGTGTGGAGGCTGTTGTGAGGCTGTTGTGGGGCAGTGGGGAGGTGTGAGGGCTGCTGAGGCTGGGTGTGAGTGTGCTGGAAGAGAGGGGTCAGGGTGCAGGAGCAGGAGGGTCAGGGGTTTGAGACTCACCTTGTTGTCAGCAGGAGCAGGAGGAGAAGGTGTGAGGAGAAGCGTGTGAGGGAGAGAGGTTCTGGACTGGCTTTTATGCTGGTCCTGGCTGGGCGGGACCGCCTTGTCCCATGGCCTTGGGGCATTTTTTAGTCAGCAGCTCTTGACTGGCCCAGCCTGTTGAGTCATTCTGTGGGGAGTATTTTCCTTCCCACAACTCTGCAGTGTCATCCTCCTCTTAAGGCTGGTTTCATCTGACCTTAGCGGCAGCTTTAGGAGATGGTATTTGGGCAGATTTGATTGTTAGATGTGTGTCAGGGAGGGCTGAATAAACAACCAGGGCCCAGCAGAAATCCAAAGTCATCCATCCGCTCATTTTGTGGCACTTGTGTCCTGTGGTTTGTCGGTGCCTTGTGAAGACTGGGACTCTGTTCTGTGCCACTGAATGTCCATCAGTTGTGTTGCACCCAGGAATGCTGAGGGCGCTTCTGATGCCCTGGTCACTGAGCAATATCTTGGAAAGGTTCTGGTGTCTGGAGGTATTTCCTGATTTATGGAGTTCATGTCCCTGTGTCTTGTCTGTAAGCAAGAGGGCGCATCTGGAAAATGGGAGGCTGTTTTTAGGCTGAACTTGTTCCATTGTTATGGTCCATTTGAATGTCTCAAATTTACTCGACCATGTACTCTGTCAGTTAAAGCGTATTCCTTGGTCTCATTCAGAAATCCTATAAATAGCAACAAACCAGGCTTGATCTTTTTTTTCCCAAACTGATCTGTGTCAATAATTCACTTTTTCCGCATTCAAGCCACAAGTGTTGTAGCTTATAATCATAAGTCTTAATGATTTGTTCCTGTGAGCAGAACCCAATAATAAGCTCCTCTTTCCTTCTTTGCCATGGTTTGGTTGTTCCTTTGTGGAATTGTGCAATTTCATGTTCTGCTCCTGACGCCATCTCCACCTGACCTTGGCGGTAGGTTTTAGTTGCAAGAACTAGAGACCAAGGTGGTGTTGTTGATGGTGCCAGGACATGTGGAAGATTCAAGCAAAGCTTACAAGATTGGGGTGTCATCACTGAGGTCATTCCATGGCATATTGACAACGTGTCCTATTTGCATTCTTGCCTCCTGCCTGGAAGAACTCCCAGTTCTCTCAGCTTCTCCTCGTTTTAAGGATACTCCAGTACCATCATAGTCACGGTCTTCCTGCACTGCCCTTGGTCAACCATGTTCATGTCCATGAGGCCTTACCTGTGGTGTGGAACGGGATGTTCAACTCCCTCAACCTACTTGTATTTCTCTTCCTAATCCTGTCCTGGTAACTGCTGTAGCTTTTTGCCGTGAAGGGTACATGGTGACCTCAAGATCTATTTGTGCTCCACCAGGAGCTGAAGGTCCTTCCCTGCTAGAACACTTTGGTTGCCAATGGAAGGGACACTGGTGTCATCTTGAATTTCTGTCAGGGCTTTAGCACAGGCCCACATAACTTCTTTATCTCTGAGTTGCAGACTCATGGGTTTTAAAGGTGGACTAATGAATGGATGAGGAATAGCCAGAGAGTGATGGTCAATGGCTCTATGTACATGTGGAGGACAGTGATGAGGCCTTCAGGCCTCTCCCTTGGACTGGTGATTTAGAATACCTTCATCAAGGACATGAGCGGTGAGATCAAGACCACCCTCAGCAGGTTTGCAGGTACCAGGAAGCTGTGCAGTGCAGTTGACACAAGAACAATGAGAAATCCCATCAGGAGGGGACACTGGGAATGTTGAGAACATAACAACCTCATGAGCTTCAACAACTCCAGGTTCAAGGTCATGCACCTGCATTTGGACAGTCCCAGACATGAGAACAGTTTGGGGAAAGAAATCCTTAAGAGCAGCTCCACAGAGAAAGACCTTAGGGTTCTGGTGGACCAAAATCTTGACAGGAAACAGCAGTGTGAATTTTCAGCCCAGAACACCAACCACATCCAGGGCTGCATAGAAAATAATGTAGCCAGCAGGAATGGCTGGGGGTCAGTTAGAGACGTGAGAATCCCATTATTGCAGTGGCAGAGACCAAATGGATCAAGCGATGGCCATGTGTCATTGCAGCAAAAGAAATTCTGGAAAAGGGTTCATAGCAGATAGACACTTCCTGTCTCCTCAGAGATAAGGATATCTGATTTGGGGTGATATGTTGGGCTTTACATTGGAAGAAAGATAAGGACTTAGTGAAGCAAGAACAGTGCAGGAACAGCAAGAGGTTGAGGGGACCAAAGAATCCTTGTTGTGATTAGAAATGGGAGACGTGAGAGGTTTATTTTTGCGAGAAGGGAAGAACGGACAAAGGAGATGTTGTGAGTGTTCCATGGCATGACCTCACTCATAACACCCCAATTCTTGTAGGCTTTGTTGTCATCTTCTACGTGCCCAACATAAAACAATGATACCAATCCTTTGGCCTCTACTCCTCAAAATTAAAAACTTCCATGAAGGTCAGATGGACACAGCCTCTAGAGAAGGACACAGAATCACAGAATTCCACAAAGACACGGTGGCACCATGACATGACGAGGAAATAGGATCACAATGACCATCCAGTAGCAATTAGTGTCTTTTCCTAACAGGAACATAATATTAGAACTGACAGGATATAAGTTATGAAACCATATGGCTTGAATGCGGAATAAGAGAATTCATGTCAGACACCAGCCTGGGCAAAACATGATCAAGCATCATTGGTTGCTTGTTTATTTGATTTCTTAAAGAGGTGAAGAAATATACTTTAAATGACAGACTACATTTCCAGGGAAAGGTGAGAAATCCAAATGGACCACAGCATTGAACACGCTCAATCTAACCAGGCACTACTTTTCCAGATCCTCTCTCTTGATCCTACACAAGAAACAAGGGCATGGGATCTCTTTCATACATCAGGAAGAGCTCCCAGGCACTGGGACCTTGCCAAATGATTCCGGACTGACCTACCCTATCAGCAGATTCCTCAGCATTCCTGGGTGCAACACAACTGATGGACATTCAGTGGCACAGAACAGAGTCCCAGTCTTCACAAGGCAGGCACAAAATACAGGATGTGTGCCACAAAACAACCTCACTGATGACATCGCTACTCTGCTGGGATCTGGTAGTTTTTTCAGTCCTCCCTGACACACATCAAACAATGCAATCCTCTCAAATACCAATGCAATAAAATTGCTGCCAAGGTCAGATGGACACAGCGTCAAGAACAGGCAATGGAATGGCAGAACTACATGAAGGAAAACACTCCCCTGCTCATGACTCAACAGGCTGGGCCAGCCAAGAGCTGCTGCCTAAAAAATGCCCCAAGACCATAGGACAAGGATGTCCCGCCCAGCCAGGACCAACATAAAAGCCAGCCCAGTGCCTCTCTCCCTCACACGCTTCTCCTCACACCTTCTCCTCCTGCTCCTGCTGACAACAAGGTGAGTCTCAAACCCCTGACCCTCCTGCTCCTGCACCCCTGACTGCTCTCTTCCAGCACACTCAGACCCAGAGTCAGCAGCCCTCATGCGTCCCCACAGCCCTACAACAGCCTCCACACTCCCTCACCCTCCTCCATCACCATCACTCACATCCCCACACCCGTGCCCTGCCTCACTCCCCCTCTCTTCCAGGGACCCTCCACACCACACCCATGGCCTGCTACGACATCTGCCGACCCTGCGGACCCACCCCGCTGGCCAACAGCTGCAACGAGCCCTGTGCCCTGCAATGCCAGGACTCCCGCGTCATCATCAACCCTTCCCCCGTGCTGGTGACTCTGCCAGGACCCATCATGACCTCCTTCCCCCAGAACACTGCTGTTGGATCCACCTCCTCGGCTGCCGTGGGCACTGAACTCAGTGTGCAGGGACAGCCCATCTCTGGTGGATTTGGTGGATTTGGTGGCTTTGGCTATGGCCTTGGTTATGGCCGTGGATTTGGCTACGGGTTGGGCTGTGGCTATGGGCTGGGAGGACTGGGCTGCTACGGCAGAAGGGGCGGCTACAACTGCTAAGGACCCTCAGCCCAATTCCTGACCCAAACCATCCACTCCCTGGAACACACCACAGGCATTGAGGATGCCTCTCTGGGCCAATGCTCTCAAATAGGCTCAGTGCTTCCTGCTCCTGCTGTCAGGGCACCAAGCACAGCAGTAGCCAACGGCGAGCCCTGCAAACATAGCCTATCAGCCCCCTCCTCTTCTCCCACTGTGTACTCTGCATTGCCCCTTCAGTTCTGTCCATTCGCCTATGCTGCAAACCCCTTCTCCCTCTCCAGAGACCATTAGGCACTTCTACTGTTCTGCTCCCACTGTGGGGCAGAAAGGCCTTGGTGCTGTGGCCAAACCATCTGCAAGCAAATGACCTCGGCTGATGGTTGCCTGACTTGCACCTCAGACCAGCTCATTTGCCCTGGCTGCTCCTGAGTTTTCACTGTTCTACCTCAATAAAGTTTTCCTGCATCAGAACCTCAGAAGACTCATTTTTTCTTCTCCTTCGACTCTTTGAGACTAAGACAAGGTTGTTGAGGCTATTGGGGTTGTTGAAAAACTGCTTCAACACCTCTTTTAGGAATTATTTCCCCAATTCCACTACCCACTGGTACACATTGCTCTCCCCGTGCATCACAGCAACTTTTCTGTTGCTTGAACACGCAACTGAAAAGTTGCTGGATACACTAATGCAGGTCTATCTGTGACTCTGACACAAGGACCTCCTGGGTCATGCACTCACTTTGGCTGCACACCAGTTCCTCCAGGCCCTTATTATCTCCTAAGGCCATTTACAGATCTGCCCAAGCAGGTCCATGTCTTCCCTTTTCTTGTGTATTCAGAGGAATGCACAAGCCCGGTCTCGTCAGAGTGCAGCAGAGGGGCAGAATGTGTTGCCTACACTGTGGGGATACCCCCAGGATATGGGGGATTTTTGCTCAGCTCATTCACATGGTCCAGATGTGTCCAATCCTTCATCCACCAACACCCCAAGTCCTTCTCCTCGAGGATGGAGCTCTTCACTCATTGCCCATCCAACATCCATTATTGAGATAGATCCAATCCATGTGCAGGACCTTCCTCTTGGCCCTGCTCACCTTCTCAAGCTTCACACCAGCCCATCTCCCAAGTCTGTCCAGAACCCTCTGGATGCCATCCCTTCCCTCCAGACAATCAACCACACCGCTCACCTTACTGTTATTCACATTCTTGCTGAGGGGACACACAATTACACTCTCCATGTCCCTGATAAAGATGGGAAGTCATAATGGTTGCACGACTATTCTCTTTGGGTGAACACTCATCCCTGTTCTTCACAGAGGAAAATGGAGCATTGACTACAACTCTTTCAGTGAGAGTATCTCACCAATTTCCTTCTTAACCAAATGGTCCAACCATCAACTTCGTATCTTTCCAGGTTAGAGAGTGGGTTGTTTTCTGACAAAGGAAGAAATACTCTGCAAGAGTCCAGGTGCATGATACTGGTCCCTCTTCCCTCATCCACCCGTGCTGGAACCAATATGAACTCAACAAATCTCTGCCAAGGTCAGATGGACACAGCCTCAAAAGCAGGACATGACAATGCAGAGCTGTGGGAAGCAAAACCCTGCCACTTTATGATTTGCCAGGCTGTGCCAGGCCCAAGCTGCTGCCTGAAAAAATGTCCTTGGATAACCAGCCAAGGCTGTCCCAAACCTCCAGCCATAGATTTTCCTCAAGATTGTGCTCTGGATCTCCTAAACTAGAATTTTGTATTCCTTATTCCCTTTAACTGATAGATTAAGAGTTCTCCAGTATCACCAGAGAGGAGCCGAGGGGCAGAATCTGCTGCAACTGGGTTGGAGCAATGCCAAACATGCAGGATACAGGCTGGGTGATGAGGCAATTGAGAGCAGCCCCAAGGGGAATGATTTGGGGTCTTGGTGGATGAAGAATTGGACATGCCCTGACCATGTGCACTCGCAGACCACAAACCCCTCGTGTGCTGTGGTCATCGTCATAGTGTGGGCAGCAGGTGAGCAAGGGATTCATAGCCTCTACTCCTCTCTGGCAAGACTGGAATTGTGTTTTCAACTGTAGGACCCATATGATAAGAAAGACATTGATCGATTTGCTCTATTAGATCTCTTAGTGGGCTGAGGAGATGATGAGGGGCTGGAGCAACCTGTGTCCAGCCAAAGCGAATTGTTGTCCAGTCAAAGAGAGGCTTGTGCCAGTGGCTGGGATAGACCTGCATTAGTGTATCAAGGCATGCGTTCTAGAAACACAGGGGTTTGTGGGATGCACTTGAAAACCAAAGCATGCCAGTGGGTAGTACAACAGGGGAAATAAATCCTAAAAGAGGTCTTGGTACACTTTTTAATGCAAATGGCCTCTATAACTCTGGCTTAGTGCTGAGTGAGACTGGAAAAGTCTTGGGAGAAGAAAGAAGGAGGAGTCATTGGAGGCTATGATGCAGGAAATCTTTATTGAGATAGAAGAATAAAGATGGGAACATCCAGTAGAAGGGAGATGGGCTGAGGTGGAAGTAGGGCGACCATCAGCAGAAGTTCTTGGCTCGCGGGAGATTTTTCTACAGCATCAAGGCCTTTCTGCCCTACAGTGGGAGCATCCCAGCAGAGCCCAGCAGAGCCCAGCAGAACCCAGCTGCCCAATGGTCTCTGGCCTGGGAGAAGTAGTTTGCAGCAGAGGGAGCTGGACAGAGCCAAAGGGGCAATGCAGACCACAGAGTGGGAGAAGAGGAGGGACATGGGACATGTTTGCAGCCAGCCTGGACTGGCCACTTAGCAGGTGTAGCAGCCCCTTCTGCCATAGCAGCCCAGGCCTCCCAGTCCGTAGCCAAATCCACGTCCATAGCCAAGGCCATAGCCAAAGCCACCAAATCCACCAGAGATGGGCTGCCCCTGCACACTGAGTTCAGTGCCCATGGCAGCCGAGGAGGTGGATCCAACAGCGGTGTTCTGGGGGAAGGAGGTCATGATGGGTCCTGGCAGGGTCACCAGCACAGGGGAAGGGTTGATAACCACGTGGGAGTCCTGGCATTGCAGAGCACAGGGCTCGTTGCAGCTGTTGGCCAGCGGGGTGGGTCCGCAGGGTCGGCAGATGTCATAGCAGGCCATGGATGTGGTGTGGAGGGTCCCTGGAAGAGAGGGGGAGTGAGGCAGGGCAGGGGTGTGGGNCTGGAAGAGAGGGGTCAGGGGTGCAGGAGCAGGAGGTCCAGGGGTTTGAGATTCACCTTGTCAGCAGGAGCAGAAGGTGAAGGATCCAGGAGAAACGTGTGAGGGAGGAAGGCTCTGGACTGCCTTTTATGCTGGTCCTGGAGGGGCAGGACAGCCTTGTCCCATGGCCTTGGGGCATTTTGCAGGCTAAAGTTCTTGGCTGGCACAGCCTGTTGAGTCATGAGGTGTGGAGTGTATTCCTTCCTGATCTTCTGTGACTCCATGCCTTCCCCTTGAGTCTGACCTTGGCAGCAGCTTTTAAATGGGAGCAAAACAGGCCAATGGCTTTGAATTGTGTCGTCTCAGCAATGTAGAAGATGAAAACAAAGCCGAGAAAAATTTGTGTGTTTTCTCCTGTCTTCAACTGACCCCCAGACATCCCTGCTGCCCACAGCTGTTTCTATGCAATCTAGGTTGAGGTTGTTCATCTAGGCTGAAAACTCACATTGCTGTTTTCCTGTAAAAATTTTGGTCCGCTAGAACCTGCAAATCCTTCTCTGTGGAATTGCTCTCTGGGTGTTCCTCTCCCAAGCTATTCTCATGTTTGGGACTACCCCAATGCAGGTGCACGACCTTGAACTTGGATTTCTTGAACAAGAAGAGGTTGCTATGTTCTCAACATTCTGAGAGTCCCCTCCTGATGAGATCCCTTTGTGTTCTTGCGTCAACTGCACTGCTCAAGTTTCTGGCACCTGCAAACATGCTGAAGGTGGTCTGGAACTCACTGCTTCATCCATTCATTAGTCCACCCATCAAACCCAAGTGTCTGCAGATTAGAGACAAGGGTGTCCTGTGGATCTGTGATAAAACCCTGACGGTAGTCCAGGCACATGACACCAGTTGCCATTCTCTTGGCAACCAAAGCATTCAAGAAGTGAAGGTCATTGTAGTCCTGCTGGAGGTTAAATGCATAGTGAGGGGGAAATGTAGTCTTTGGAATAAAAAGCTCCAGCAGTTAGCAGGATATGTAACGTAGGAGAAGAAATCCAAGCAGGCTGCAGGATTTGACCCTCCTGTCTCCCACCACTGATGGGGCTCCGGAGTGGAAGAAGGATGTGGAGATGTTTGACCAAGAGCAGAGGAGGGACACCATGACACTGACAGGACTTGGATATCCTCAAAACGAGGAGAAGCTGACAGAGCTGGGAGTTTCTTGAGACAAGAGGCAAGAATGCAAATGGGACATGTTGTCCATATGGCATGACGTCAGTGATGACTCTCCAGCTCTCCTTAGGTTTGGATGAATTTTCCACGTGTCTTGATAGATGTCATCAAATAAACCCAAACTGGTCTCTAATTCTGACACTTATTACCTGCCGCCAAGGTCAGATGGACACGAACAGAAGAGGAAGATGTGACACTGGAAAACATCAGGAAGGAAAACACTCTCCACATCATGAGTCAACAGGCCGGGCTAGGCATGACCTGCAGCCTGAAAAATGCCTCAGGGCCATGGGGCAAGGCTGTCCCACCCCTCCAGGACAGCATAAAAGCCGGTCCAGAGCCTCCCTCCCTCAGACACTTCTCCTCACACCTTCTCCTCCTGCTCCTGCTGACAACAAGGTGAGTCTCAAACCCCTGACCCTCCTGCTCCTGCACCCCTGACCCCTCTCTTCCAGCACACTCACACCCAGCCTCAGCAGCCCTCATCCCTCCCCACAGATGACAAAAGCCTCCACACTGCCTGACCCTCCTGCATCACCACCCCTCATACCCCCACAAGCCTGTCCTGCCTTACCCCCCTCTCTTCCAGGGACCTTCCACACCACACCCATGGCCTGCTACGATGCCTGCCGTCCCTGCGGACCCACCCCGCTGGCCAACAGCTGCAACGAGCCCTGTGCCCTGCAATGCCAGGATTCCCGTGTCATCATCAACCCTTCCCCCGTGCTGGTCACCCTGCCAGGACCCATCATGACCTCCTTCCCCCAGAGCACCGCCGTTGGATCCACCTCCTCGGCTGCCGTGGGCACTGAACTCAGTGTGCAGGGACAGCCCATCTCTGGTGGATTTGGTGGCTTTGGTGGCTTTGGCTATGGCCTTGGTTATGGCCGTGGATTTGGCTACGGGCTGGGCTGTGGCTACGGTCTGGGAGGCCTGGGCTGCTATGGCAGAAGGGGTGGCTACAACTGCTAAGGACCCTCAGCACCACTCCTGACACCGTGCTCCTGCTGTGGGGCAGGAAGTCACTGATGATCTGGCAAACCTCCTCCAAGCAAACGACCTGGGCTGATGGTCACCCCAACTGAACTTCAGCCTGGCTCCCTCCCGTTTGCTGCTTATGGCCTTGCGGTCTTCTACCTCAATAAAGCTTTTCTGCATCACATCTCAGGATGAGTCCTGCTTCTTTCTGATCCCAAGACTCTTCCAGCCTCACTCAGCTCAAAGTCAGACTTCCAGAGTCCCCTGGGGTTGGTGAAAAAGTGCTCCAAGAGTTCTTTTAGTATTATTTCCTCATTTTACTCCTAACTGGTACACTTTGCTCTTCCAGTGCATCCCACAAATCCTTCAGCCTCTGAATCACAGACCTGGATATAAGTAAGGTAAATCTATCCATGTCTCTAGCACAAGCCACTCTGGGTGGTTTGTTCCCTATGGCTATCATGTCCATGTGGACACCAGTTACTTCTGTCCTACACCATCAACTGATCTGATGTAGCAGGCCCATGTCTTCCTTGTCTTTTGGGGACTCAGAATTCAACACAGAAGTCTGGTCTTAGTATAGGGGAGCACAGAGTGAGATTCCCCCAATCTCTTGTGCTGCCCACACCGTGGGGATGAGCCCAGGATATGGGGGGTGTTTGGTTGGTGAGCTCACGAGGCCGGGGCACCTCCAATTCTTCATCCACCAACATCCCAACTCCTCATCCTTGGGGCTGCTCTCAATTGCCTCATCACCCAGCCTGTATCCTGCAGGTTTGGGATTGCTCCTATCCAGTCAAAGCATATCCTGCCCCTCTGCTCTGCTCAAATGATATTGGAGATTTCTGTTAATCTCTGGGTTACTGGGGGCAAGGAAAACAAGACTCTGCTGGAGAAGATCAAGAGTATGGCCTTCAGAATGATCTGTGACTGAAGGTTTGGGATAGCCTTGGCCCATGACATTAGGACATTTTCCAGGCAGATGCCGTTGCCGGGCACTGCCTCGTGAGTTGTGAGCTTGGCACTGTTTTGCTTCCCACAGTTCATAAACTCCACGTTCCTCTCTTGAGGCAATGTCCATCTGACCTTGGTGAGAGATTTACTGGGTTGGTATTGGTTCCAGCATGGGTGGATGAGGGAAGGTGGACAAATATCCTGTACCTGGAGCTGTCAAAGCTTTTGTTCCTGTGCCAGAAAACATCCTTGTCTCTGAGCTGGAGGGATGTGGATTGATGGCTGGATAAGGAATGGGCAGGATGATCACACTCAGAGAGTTGTGGTCAATGCTCCATGTCCCTCTGTGGAGATCAGGGATGAGTGGTGACCCCAAGAGACCCAGGTTGTGACCATTATCACTTCCAATATTTGTCAGGGACATGGAGAGTGTAATTGTGTGTCCCCTCAGCAAGAATGTGAATAACAGTAAGGTGAGCGGTGTGGTTGATTGTCTGGAGGGAAGGGATGGCATCCAGAGGGTTCTGGACAGACTTGGGAGATGGGCTGGTGTGAAGCTTGAGAAGGTGAGCAGGGCCAAGAGGAAGGTCCTGCACATGGATTGGATCCATCTCAATAATGGATGTTGGATGGGCAATGAGTGAAGAGCTCCATCCTCGAGGAGAAGGACTTGGGGTGTTGGTGGATGAAGGATCAGGCATTTCCTGGCCATGTGAATGAGCTGAGCAAAAATCCCCCATATCCTGGGGGTATCCTCACAGTGTGGGCAGCACATTCTGCCCCTCTGCTGCACTCTGACGAGACCGGGCTTGTTTGTTCCACAGTGAGGACATAAAAAAAGGGAAGACATGGGCCTAATCGAGCAGATCTGTAAATGGCCTTAGGAGATGGTGAGGGTTTGGAGGAACTGGTGTGCAGCCAAAGTGAGTGCATGACCCAGGAGGTCCTTGTGTCAGAGTCACAGAGATAGCCCTGCATTAGTGTATAAAAGTGCGTGTTCAAGCAACTGAAAAGTTGCTGTGCCGCACAGGAATAGCAAAGTGTACCAGTGGGTAGTGGAATTGGGGAAATAATTCCTAAAAGAGGTGTTGAAGCAGTTTTTCAACAACCCCAATAGCCTCAACAACCCTGGCTTAGTCACAAAGGGTCTAGAGAGAAGAAAGAAGAAGGAGTCTTCTGAGGTTCTGATGCAGGAAAACTTTATTGAGGTAGAACTGTGGAAACTCGGGAGCAGCCAGGGGAAGGGAGCCAGGCTGAAGTGCAAGTAGGGTGACCATCAGTCGAGGCCACATGCTTGCAGATGGTTTGGCCAGAGCACCAAGGCCTTCCTGCCCTACAGTGGGAGCAGAACAGTAGAAGTGCCTAATGGTCTCTGGAGAGGGAGAAGGGGTTTGCAGCAGAGGGAGCTGGACAGAGCCAAAGGGGCAATGCAGAACAGGAAGTGGGAGAAGAGAAGGAGGCAGATGGGCCATGTTTACGGGCAGCTGGTCTGGCCTTTGGCTGCTGTGTTGCTTGGTGCCCTGAGAGCAGGAGCTGGATGAGCTGAGCCCATTTGAGAGCATTGGCCCAGAGAGGCGTCCTCAGTGCCTGGGGTGTGTTCCACGGAGTGGGTGGTTGGTGTCAGGAGTTGTGCAGAGGGTTCTTAGCAATTGTAGCCACCCCTTCTGCCATAGCAGCCCAGGCCTCCCAGCCCATAGCCACAGCCCAACCCGTAGCCAAATCCACGGCCATAGCCAAGGCCATAGCCAAAGCCACCAAAGCCACCAAATCCACCAGAGATGGGCTGTCCCTGCACACTGAGTTCAGTGCCCACAGCAGCCGAGGAGGTGGATCCAACGGCAGTGCTCTGGGGGAAGGAGGTCATGATGGGTCCTGGCAGGGTGACCAGCACGGGGGAAGGGTTGATGATGACACGGGAGTCCTGGCATTGCAGGGCACAGGGCTCGTTGCAGCTGTTGGCCAGCGGGGTGGGTCCGCAGGGTCGGCAGATGTCGTAGCAGGCCATGGGTGTGGTGTGGAAGGTCCCTGGAAGAGAGGGGGAGTGAGGCAGGGCAGGGGTGTGGGGATGTGAGAGATGGTGATGGAGGAGGGTGAGGGAGTGTGGAGGCTGTTGTGGGGCTGTGGGGAGGTGTGAGGGCTGCTGAGGCTAGGGCTGAGCGTGCTGGAAGAGAGGGACTAGGGGAGCAGAAGTGGGAGGTGAAAGGGCTTGTGGCTCACCTTGTTGTCAGCAGGAGAAGGAGGAGAAGGATCCAGCTGAAGTATGTGATGGAGAGAGTCTCCTGGTTGGCTTTTATGCTGTCCTGGAGGGGCGGGGCAGCCTTGTCCCATGGTCTTGGGGCATTTTGGTGGCAGCAGTTCTTGGCTGGCCCAGCCTGGTGAATCATGAGGTGTGGAGTGTTTTCCTTCCTGACATTCTCTGATTCCATGCCCTCCCCTTGAGTCTGTGTCCATCTGACCTTGGCGGCAGCTTTTAAATGGGAGCAAAACAGGCCAATGGTATGATGTTGTTTGGTCTCAGGAATGTAGAAGATGAAGAAAAAGTCCACAGGAACATGGGTGTTTTCTCCTGTCTTAAACTGACCCCCAGACGTTCCTGCTGGCCACAGATGTTTCTATGCAGCCTAGGATATGGTTGTTTTTCTAGGCTAAAAATTTACATTGCTGGTTTTGTGCCATGGTTTTGGTCCACTAGAACCTGCAAATCCTTCTCTGCGGAGTTGCTCTCTGGGAGTTCCTCTCCCAAGCTGTTCTTATATTTGGGACTGCCCCAATGCAGGTGCACAACTTTGAACTTCGATTTTTTGAACCAGAAGAGGTTGTTATATTCTCAACATTCCAAGAGTCCCCTCCTAATGAGATCCCTCCATGATCTTGTGTCAACTGCACTGCTCAACTTCCTAGCACCTGCAAGCATGCTGAGGGTGGTCTTGATCTTACTGCTCATGTTCTTGATAAAGGTACTCAGGAGCAACAGTCCAAGGCAGACGCCTGAATGCCTCATCATCAGCCTCCACCTATACATAGAGCCATTGACAATCTCTTTCTGGCTGTTCCTCATCCATTCATTAGTCCACCCATCAAACCCAAGTGTCTGCAGATTAGAGACAAGGGTGTCCTGTGGATCTGTGCTAAAGCCCTGACAGTAGTCCAGGCACATGACACCAGTTGCCATTCTCTTGGCAACCAAAGCATTCAAGAAGTGAATGTCATTGTAGTCCTGCTGGAGGTTAAATGCAAAGTGAGGGGGACATGTAGTCTTTGGAATAAAAAGCTCCAGCAGTTAGCAGGATATGTAACGTAGGAGAAGAAATCCAAGCAGGCTGCGGGATTTGACCCTCCTGTCTCCCACCACTGATGGGGCTCCAGAGTGGAAGAAGGATGTGGAGATGTTTGACCAAGAGCCGAGGAGGGACACCATGACACTGACAGGACTTGGATATCCTCAAAACAAGGAGAAGCTGACAGAGCTGGGAGTTTCTTGAGACAAGAGGCAAGAATGCAAATGGGACATGTTGTCCATATGGCATGACGTCAGTGATGACTCTCCAGCTCTCCTTAGGTTTGGATGAATTTTCCACGTGTCTTGATAGATGTCATCAAATAAACCCAAACTGGTCTCTAATTCTGACACTTATTAGCTGCCGCCAAGGTCAGATGGACACGAACAGAAGAGGAAGATGTGACACTGGAAAACATCAGGAAGGAAAACACTCTCCACATCATGAGTCAACAGGCCGGGCTAGGCATGACCTGCAGCCTGAAAAATGCCTCAGGGCCATGGGGCAAGGCTGTCCCACCCCTCCAGGACAGCATAAAAGCCGGTCCAGAGCCTCCCTCCCTCAGACACTTCTCCTCACACCTTCTCCTCCTGCTCCTGCTGACAACAAGGTGAGTCTCAAACCCCTGACCCTCCTGCTCCTGCACCCCTGACCCCTCTCTTCCAGCACACTCACACCCAGCCTCAGCAGCCCTCATCCCTTCCCACAGACCCACATCAGCCTCCACACTCCCTCACCCTCCTCCATCACCACCCTCACATCCCCACACCCCTGCCCTGCCTCACTCCCTCTCTTCCAGGGACCCTCCACACCACACCCATGGCCTGTTACGACATCTGCCGACCCTGCGGACCCACCCCGCTGGCCAACAGCTGCAACGAGCCCTGTGCCCTGCAATGCCAGGATTCCCGTGTCATCATCAACCCTTCCCCCGTGCTGGTCACCCTGCCAGGACCCATCATGACCTCCTTCCCCCAGAGCACCGCCGTTGGATCCACCTCCTCGGCTGCTGTGGGCACTGAACTCAGTGTGCAGGGACAGCCCATCTCTGGTGGATTTGGTGGCTTTGGTGGCTTTGGCTATGGCCTTGGCTATGGCCGTGGATTTGGCTACGGGTTGGGCTGTGGCTACGGTCTGGGAGGCCTGGGCTGCTATGGCAGAAGGAGTGGCTACAACTGCTAAGGACCCTCAGCCCAATTCCTGACACCGTGCTCCTGCTGTGGGGCAGGAAGTCACTGATGATCTGGCAAACCTCCTCCAAGCAAACGACCTGGGCTGATGGTCACCCCAACTGAACTTCAGCCTGGCTCCCTCCCGTTTGCTGCTTATGGCCTTGCGGTCTTCTACCTCAATAAAGCTTTTCTGCATCACATCTCAGGATGAGTCCTGCTTCTTTCTGATCCCAAGACTCTTCCAGCCTCACTCAGCTCAAAGTCAGACTTCCAGAGTCCCCTGGGGTTGGTGAAAAAGTGCTCCAAGAGTTCTTTTAGTATTATTTCCTCATTTTGCTCCTAACTGGTACACTTTGCTCTTCCAGTGCATCCCACAAATCCTTCAGCTCCTGAGTCACAGACCTGGATACAGTAAGGCAGCTCAATCCCTGCCTCTGGCTCGAACTTCTCTGATTGGTGTGTTTGTTTTTGTGGACACCAGTTACTTCCGTCCCACACCATCTACAGATCTGATGGAGCAGGCCCATATCTACCTTGTATTTGGGGGCTCAGAATTCAACACAGAAGTCT
>VWZS01001918.1:1871379-1922771 GCA_013397075.1 Rhabdornis inornatus | reverse complement strand
CGGGAAAGGGCCGGGAGCGGCCCCCGCGGCCGGAGATGCGCCCCCCACCCGCTGCCCCTGCCCCGGGCGCTTACTGTAAGTGACGGTGACGGTCACCGGGGCTCCGGGCGCCGCCATCTCGCCCCGCCACAGGAACCGTCGGCGGCGCAGCCGGGGCGCGCCCGGAGCGCGTCACTTCCGCAGCAGGAAAACGGGAATGCCGCTTTCCCGGGCTGCTCTCGCGGCCGCACCGCCCAGCGGCTCCCGACAGCAGCAGGCACGCGGCCGAGGCAGGCCTGGCGTGAGCGGGACCGTTCCTTCCCCTTCCCAAACCAGGCTCCGCCTCTGGCGAACCCTGTGCCCGCGACGCTTATAACCTGCCCCCCGCCCCCATCTTCGGACCGAATTAATCGCCAAAAACGCCAGACAAAGGGATCTGCTAATCTACGTGATTTTATGTCTCCATGGAATACATAAAATTAATGATAACCCGAGCAGTTTTCAAGAAGGTTACAAGTACAATCGCATGAAAGTCTCAGGACTGCAGTCGTTTAAAAATTGCTTTCAGTTCTTTTATCAAACAGGTGTAATAACAAGGGAGCTATTTTACAGAGAGTAAGCAGCAACGTATAGTCTTAGTCTCAAGAAAGAGAAACATAGTACAAAGTCAAAATAAACCTCAGCTATCGACAGCCACCACTAGTCTTCACGTTTTACTTTGTCCATAAGACACGGAAATCAAAACCTATCAGACTGCCTGCTTCCACTGAAGGGAACGGGGATGAACTTTCCCTTAACAGAAGTCAGCAGTAGAAGAACTTTCTCCAAAAAAACAACACCACCAGCCACTCATATTGCATTCTAGGATGTAGTGATATTAAGGTTACACTGGAAGGACAAGTTCTCCAGAATTTTAAATTAAAAAAGATTCTTAATACAATTCGAAAAGTATAGTTCATTGTATCCATTGTGCTTTTGAAACATTTATGTTGCAGGGATCTTTGGCAACCCAAATTCATCCACCAATACACCATCCTGTAGGAAAGAAAAAGAAGCAATGCGTTAACAACTCTCCAGCAACCAGAGTATTTCACAGAAGCTTCCTTACTACTTCTGTGTGTAGTGTCTGTATCTGCAACTGCCACTGTGTGACAGCTGGAATCAAAACAAGAGCATCCATGTTCTTCCTCACTATAAGGCTCAATTAAAGCCCCAAAAGCAAACACTCAGCAGCTTTTCTTCTGGTTTTAAGACTAGAGCCATAATGGTACACTTAAATTCTACTGGCAGTTTAACAGTGTTTGACAGGATTGACAAAATGTCATTCTAATGATTTTAAACACAGTTAAGAGCATTCACTACACTGTTTTCTCAAATTCTCTGTATGTAGCATCCATACATATAATACATAAATAGCATACATAACATTAAGCACACTTTTTTGTTCAAAATACTAAGGATCCCAAATATCAAGCAACCAACACAAATGTGATTAACCCAAACCAAACAAAAATGGATTTCGCTGTTAAAGAACAAAGGACTCACTTTGTTTTTTGTGTCCGTAGGAGTGACCTCTGGGATTGCTGGAGCGGATGCGGCTTCATCTAAGTAGGAATTGTCTTCATCAGCTAAAAGCTCATCACCTAATGCATCCAGTTCTGAAATTGAATTATGTTGGTTGAGATATTATGCAAGAAGTTCCTTTTGCAAGAGAAAAGCTGCTCTTACAGAAACTGAGGATTCCTACTGGATGCTTACATCCAGACTCACTTAGTGTCAGTCATCAGTCAGAAATAAACACACACACTGGAGAGAACCTTCTTCCCTGCCTTGTAGCATTCCATTGGTATCTCATGATTGTCTATGCTCCCGTTACTTCTCTTAAAGGAAATGCAGTTTTAATGTTTAAAAAAAGCTATCAAAGCTCTTTAAAACATATTTAAAGCATTTGACCAAGGAAATACACAATCACTGTATGACAGTATGATGATTTTTATATTCAGTAATATATAAAAAAATCATCTTCCCCCTTCCTAACCTGCTTCCAAATCATCTTCATCAATGTCTGGTGTTCCATAACTACGACTCAGTGCCTCCTGGACTTCATTGGCTTCTTCCATCATATCTTCCAATTGATCTTGTATGTCCTGAAGCAAGAATCATTTTCAATTGGTCCATATTTACTCAAATTTCGTTTAGTAATTCCAACATACAAAACACTAAATTCTTTTAATGCATAAACCATTTTTTGAAGCAGTATTAATACAAGTCAAGACACACACATTCAGGACAGGAGTACTTGAAAAGCAGAAAAGGTATGAAATTTAGACAAATCTACCATCTGGAAAATAAGCACTAACCTGAGTTGTGCCACAGCAGAATTTAAGAGATACATTAGCACATTTACTGGCACTGTACTTGAGTACAGGTAAGGAAACAATACTTGCCTAAAGGTTTACAATGCAGGCCATTTATAAAAGACAGAATAGGAAAGAGAACTTAAAGGAATTCAGCACTGGCACTGGGTAAGAGCTTAAGTACAGCATACTTGAAATTGTATTTAGAGATCTTATGGGAGATTTTTTATGCATTTTCTGAAGTCACGGCCAGCCCTTGTTGATGTTAGGTTAGTGGCTTGGGGATTTTGTTGTTGTTGTTGTTTGGTTTTGGTTTAAGTTTTGTTCTTTTTCATCAGGCACTGCTTTGAACTAAGGGGGGGTAAAGGACTAGTCTGTGCGTTACTACTATAAGGAAAACAAAAAAGGACAAAAAAAGCCACAGCAGGAAGTATCCACTAACATTTACACTGAAGTTCAAGGAAAGGAGAGGTGAGATTAAAGATTAGCTCAGCAAGGAAACAATAATCACTACAATAAGGCAAACCTCTGGTTGTGCAGTACCAGAAAAATCAGGAAGGAATTATGATGGTGGTCCCATAAAAAAGGCAGACAAACTCATGTGAACAAAAATAGTCATCTTGCCTTCCAGTTCATAGTCCACTCACCATTATTCCACTACATTGTTTTTGTTCCTTAATTATTTAAACTATAAAATCTCACCTCAATTTGATCAATCTTGACTTGTTTGTAAGCTTTCTTCATTTCTTTCACCCCCAGTTTCATTGCATCCACCTAGAAGAGTCAAATATCATGCTTATATCTGATGTAGCACAGATTAAACAAATTAAACAAGTGTGATAAATAAACTGGTACCGTTGTCTTTGTATCCTTCAGTGCCTGAATAGTGTAATTAGCTTGTTCCATATTAAAAGACTGCTGTGACAGATTATCCCTCTGTTGTTCATACCTGTTAAAAAAGGCAAATAATGGCTTTAAAAGACTACACTATTTATGACCACAAGCACTACTAATTTTTTTAAGAGTTGAAAAACCAGCAGCAGTAGTCTAAAGATATGAACAGATTTGTTGGAGTTTTTTTTTTACTTATTATACACAACTGCAGAATAAACAGCTCCATAAAAATCTGGCCATTATGCATTTCTGTGTACTTGAAGCCCACAAAGCTATTTCTGAACTAAGCTTTGTTTTAACTGACAGCAACACCATATTTGCCTAGACTGACAAAACAGTTGAGGATACAGCAAAAGTTTAATCACCATAAGGTAGACACGCATGTCATGCTCACTAATGCTGTAAAGAGAATGGAAGAGTTGGCAGATTATCCAAACCACAGTGGCTCCACATTGGAGTTTTTCAGGGCAGGGAGGAGAAGGAGGATAGGGTACCAAAAGGAAACCTTTAAGACTAACCACAGAGAAAAGAGAGATTTTAAAAATTACAAGCTAAACTTGTATCAAATCAAGAATGTAAACTATGTCAAGTTAAGCAAAAGAACGAAAGCATAAAAAAGAACCATGAGCCCTTCTAACATGCAAAGCAAGAGGTCTGAAAGACAAGGAGGATCCACATGGAAAACCTTCTGGACAACTAATGACTGCATCTATTACTGTTCCACAAGAGCAGAAAGAAATGACTGAGGGATATGACAATAGTCTATTATGAGGGGCCCAGTAATCCCACCAAGGAAGATTAGCAGGCAGCATAGTTAAAAACCAGGAAAAAACCCCTAAAGCCAGAATCAAGCAGTCCTCCTCAAAACACCTAACTAAAGTACCACATTCCTTGCCATATGATAGAGTTTAATAATACTTAACAAGTAATTGAGTGAGTCCATAAAGGTACAATTCATCTGAGGGATGTTAAATACAAGATGATGGGAGCTTTGGCTCAGACAGCTTCTAAGATTTGCAGTTCATGGACTATGTGGTATTCGAATGAAACATTCCTGAACACTTGCCATGTTCTGATATTCTTTCCTTTGGATCTATTGCTGGACACTTTCAAGACAGTACACTAAACAAGACCAGACCACAGGATCATCTATCCTGTCCATTTGGGAGTTTCTGCATAGACATAATTACCTGCACTACATCTGCTCAAGTCCTTAAAGGTGTCCATAAAGAACAGGTAAATTTCCAGTAAACCAGAGCACGGTCATCAAATACACAATTTACAGTAATCAATTAATAATATAAAATGAGGCAATCTCTCAAAGTTTAGGAGCCAAATATATTTGTAATAATGAGCAGATTCAGGTCATCTTGCACCAATCCAAATTTATATACTGACATATGAATCATAAATGTGCTGATGCTAAATATGTAAGGAGATACTTCTGAAAGGCTTCTTCAGCATTTTTCTTTAAACAATGCTCAGGAGAGTACTGGAAAGAGAAATAAAAATGTGCCACTGCCCCCTAAAGAAAACAACCCTTTATTAACCACAAACTGAAAAAGGTTTCAACTTACATTCGCTTCTGCTTTAACACTCTCAATGCTTTTTGCTTTACTGTATTCTGAAAGACACAATAGTGTTACATTAGATAAAACATCTGACTTTACACTTGATTATGCTCTTTAAACCTAATGCATTGGATTTCAGTGTTCCAAAAGATTCCTTGGTTACTAGTACCAAGAGTTTAACTATACTTACATTCAGCATTTGGCATAATTATCTAAAGAGGAGAGTACACAAAGCTTCTTGTAGAAAATACTTCCAGTTTCTAGTTTCTGATTTATGTTTTCAGTAAGGAGAATAAAATGTCAAACTTAGTCCCTCAGAGCTATCTTTCATTAACACATTTTAATGGTCAGCATAAAATAATACTGCAACAAGTACTTGAACAATACTGTTTATTTTCAGATACATTTTATATTGTAAATTTATACCCTTAAAATGGGGATGAACTTAGGCACAATGTGGACTTTTTTATTTTGGATGACAAATAAAACAGCCTCTCTGCCAGACTTAATTCAGGTAATGAGGAAGAAGGGAAACAAGTTACTTCTCACGGGGAGATTACATTACACTCTGGAACAAATAAAAACCAATGAAAACACTGTTCAAAGATGTATGTCTAATAAAAGTAATCCTTCAGGATCTTATCTCTCATCTGTAAGGCAAGATGCAGTTTTAAGAACCTGATGAACTGGCTAAATCACATGACAAGAAGTGTGAGTCACATCCTCTCATGCTTAAATTCCACAGAAGATTCTTACCTTTGCAGGTCCCTCTCTCATTTTCTTCATTTGATCCTTATATTTCACTAGTTCTGCATCAAGCCTAGCAATTTTCTTGTCAATTGACTCCGCTCTGCTATCCACCTTTAACACATGAGGGGGAAAACAAAGAAAACAACATTGATTAAGGTTTTAATCAGGTATGAGACAATAAAAAGAACAGCCTGTTTTGTTGTGTTTCTAACTGAATTGTTTCTTCATACAGTGATTTTATAAGCAATTTAGATTTTGTGAGAATCCAGAACCAGAATCAAGTGAAACAACTTCTACAAGGAGCACAAGAAAGAACACTCTGAGGCTGCGGGAAGCTCTGCCATTGTAACATGTTCTCGTCATTTTGAGATGCTCTCTTGCAAACCCACTCAAGGCAGTTCTCCATTCCAGAACTTCCTGTAACACAAAGTGCCAGGGACTAAACTGGAATGGAAAACTTCTAGGTGTGCCTTGCTGGCATTCCACAGAGCTCTCATTTGGGATATATTTTAACCCTTCATCATAAGAGGGTTAAAAATGACAATTACATAACCAAGCATGGGTACAGGTAGTCCTAACAGCATACACAAATTCATAAAAGGCCTTTTTAAAATAAGCTGACTACCCTAGCATTTCTCTGGAAACAACAAAATAAAGCTTATTAACTTCTAATTCCAAGGAGCCTCTCTAGGGATTACATTATAATGACATTCCAATTATAGCATAAGACAGATCAGTACAAATTTACAATTCTGCCTTGCTAATGGTGTGGCTAAGCATGTACAATTATGTGGATTTTGATTTCAGTGTTTCAATGACCCTTTTAAAACCCTGCTCTATTTCAGCAACGTGCCTTTGCCAGAGGTATCCCGAGCAAAACATCTGATAGGAACATTCCACACAAGACATTAAAAGTACCTGGGCACAGCCAGCACTGAAAAATTTGTACTAAGCTTTCTATTATCCAAATATTTTACTAATAGCAAGAAAGATAAAAACTTGGGATTTTAAAACTCCTGTATGTTTAAAGCAAGGCATCTCCTCAAGATCTTTATCAGCTTACTGCATCTTTGACGTCAGCTTCCACAGGGGGAAAAAAATTATTTGGTTTATTTATATAATGATTTTTTCATGCAGTACTAACAGGAAACAGAGACAAAATCTCCCACATCGACTAACTACGTAAAAATTCCACACACACATGACAGGACCTCAGCTTTCAAAAATGAGACAGGACAGAAGAGGAGAGAATGGATCTAATTTATCCAAAAAAACTAGACCATGTATTAGGACTTGAAGAGCTTCTATCACTCACAAATAAGACACACTGAGGAACTTTTCAATGCCACAGAAGGGCCCCAATTTACACAAAAGAAAGGGAATCTGAGTCTTAATGCTACTGTCACAACTATTAGTCTTTTGCTCCTATGTTTCCTATTTATCACTCTGAAAAAACATAAATTTAGAGGGTTTTTTCAAAGAAGAAAAAGTAAAAACACTATTAATGCTTCACTTCCTGGCACATCCTTCCTCCTACCGGCCTTGTGACAGCTTGAGTCATCTGACTGCTCTGCCACCAAGCCTAAAAAAACCCTGCCTTTAAATGAAATGAATTTTAGATAACTAAACTGGTCTACACAGGAAAGAACATCCAAAATATAGGCATGATTACTTGCCTAAGAGTTGTCTATGTTTTTAACAAATGTTGCATTAACCTCTGCTCACCAAATACATTTCCAAAGTGCCATTTAATGCCTAATTATCACTGAACTAACATGGTAAGAGATCGCACAAAGCAATTTGACTCTTTCAAAAGGTCGAGCAAAATGTGTCTAAGACAGAAGACCCCCCCACCCAGAAGCAACAGCAGTTGAGCCTCCAAACTGTTGGATTTAATGTTGTAAAGAAATAGTGCAAGTTTTTTAGTATCTCACACAACTCTCTTCAATAATAATTCACTTCTGTGTAGTTTAAAATAAACAATCTAATCATGTCTGTAATTTAAGCAGGACGCATCCTTGAGACTCCACGACTGTGAAGTCTTTCACAAATCAGACCGATTACTGCATGTAACTTGCCACAAAAAGTTAATTCATAAGCTTTAAACTAGTAAAAGAAAGCATTTCTCCCCATGCCTACTAGTAACCACTCTGTAACTCATCATTGATTGGCAAATTCATCACATGCATAAAATAAACATGAAATTCTTATTTTCAGTCAATCTGCTGTCTTGCATAGTCAAACTTTCAGACAGTGCAATTACAAACAACTATAACAGGATCAAAACTGCGTTCAGCAGGATTTTTTAAGAAGAAAAAAACCAAACTAAATTCCTGGTGTTGCCAATCAAAACTTCTGTTTAAATTACACTTCTTCATACCCCAAAACTCCTCTAGGATTGAACAAGCTCCGAGCAGAAGACAGACTGTTTACCTATCTAAATTTTCTTTTGACTTACTCAGCATTAGAAAATGGGACATTAACTTGAACTGGCAAAAGCAGCATGAAAAATCTAACAGACTAATAAGGAGTTAGTTGTTGTGAGGGAAACAAGGCTTCCTGCTCTTCCATTTATATTGCCAAAACAGTACATTTAAGCACTTAGTATCTCAGATGGATTTTGGAGTTCAAGTCATGCACCAAACTGTTTACTGGCAACAATGGGAAAATTAATCCTGATTTTCAATCAGATGCTTTATTCACTTTTCTAATGAAATATATTTTAAGTTATGTTTGGGTTTAATACTGCTAAAAAGCAATACAGATTTTTGTCAACAAGATAAAGTACCAGGACAACCATTATGAGCACTTCTCTCTCCACATACCAGCAGTGGCATACACAACAGACTGATGTGTAGGTAGCACTGACAAATATTAGGTATTTCATTTAGAGAGCCTCTTCCTTGGGTAGCAAAAGAAATCTTCTGAATCTTCTGAGAGAAAACTGTGATTTTTCCATGGAAACTGTTTGTTGTTAGGTTCCGATGACAAAGCTTAATTAACCTACATCTATACCACAACCATTACCGACCTTTGTTTACTAACAGAAATACTCAAGAAATTCCATTTTCTTTCTTCACTTCTTAAAATTAGCTTACAACAAAAGGAGCTGCAAAGCCATGCTATGGTTTTCTTCATAAATTTTAAAATCCAAAAAAAGACTATAAAATTACAAGGTAAACCTTAACACTTTTTCTTAACCCTCCTTGCAGGCAGACCAACACAACAACAGCTGTGAAGTGTTTTGCCACGTGTTTCCTGAGCGTTTCTTACTTGGTCTGAGCTTGCTTATCTGTTCATCTGCACACACCTTTGGTATCGACCCTACAGCAACCCTACTCACCCCTAAGAGACAGAACACCCTTGTGTATTAGACAGGGAGACTGATTTTCTTGCTCCTGCCCTTGCCTTGCCACGGCAGGAGTTAGCTAGTGAAGAGAAGGACTCAGACGGAAATACTAAGAACATCCGTGAGGATGTAAGGACAGCCATGCCTTCCAAGCTCACTGTGTGCACCCATTTATGGGATGCGCTCCTAGGCACGGACACAAACGCGGGCACGGGCGTATGGACACACAAAGGTACATCCCTGTGTACGTGTGCAGACACACAAACACGCTCACCAAAACACACAGCGTATCCCCGTACATTACAGCGCTCAGGGACAGGCCGGGTGTGGCTCTGAGTAAGCTGCTCTAGTGGAAGGTGTCCCTGCCCACGGCAGGGGGGCTGGAGCTGGGTGATCTTTAAGATCCCCTCCAACCCAAGCCATTCCGTGGTTCTATGATGTACATACCCACACACGGACACACACACACTGTGCCCACGCACCGCAGCGTCCCCACACACACATTCACACCTATGCACAGGTGCTGCCCTAGGGCCGCGGCGGCGCTCCCAAGGAGGCGGCCGGGCCGGGCCGGGCCGGGCCGCGCAGCGTCCGGCGGGCCCGGGCGCGGCAGGGCGGGCACTCACCGTCCCGATGCAGTCGGTGAGGCTGGGCGGCGGCGCCTTCGGCTTCGCCTTGCCGAAGAAGCGGTTCATGGCGGCGGTGCCCCGGAGTCGCTCCCGGCCCCGGCAGCGGCGGCAGCGCTCCCGGTCGACCCGGAAGCCCACGGCCGGCCCCGCCCCGCGGAGGAAGGGCGCGGGAAGCAGGAAGCGCAGCCCTCAGCTGCCAGCCCCGCTGGCTGGCGGCGGGGTCACTGTCTCTCGGGTCGCACAGAGGAAAAGCCCACACAGGGACGCTTTTCTCCCTCCGCACAGCCCCCGTAGCCAACTGCTGGGCCTGCAGCGCCTGCTCGCATTGTAGGATCACCCCCACAACGTCAACTGAGCTGATCTGTCAAAAATGCCAGGAAAACACGTAGTGTACCAAAATCGAGTAGTGCGGAGTCGTGCGGGCAGCAGGGTANATGTGGCACTCAGTGCCATGTTCTAGTTGGCACAGTGGTGCTCAGTCATAGATTGGGCTCAGCGATCTCAGAGGCCTCTTCCAACTAATGGATTATATTATATTTATTTTATTTTTTTTTTTTATATTAAGAACACTTTTTTTTACAGAAGTTATTGAGGACCTAACATATCTTTAGGCTTCACCCACTGATCAAACTGGTCTGATGTAAGGAACCCCAGCTTTATAGCAGCTTCTTTTAACGTTGTCCCCTCTTTGTGCGCTGTTTTGGCAATCTTGGCTGCTTTATCATATCCTGTTACAAAACAAAACCAACAAGTTATCCATTTGCAATTTTAGATGATTCATTAGAGGTGACAGAAAAGTGGGACACAGTCTTTGGAAAATGATTTGCTAGGTATTACTGCTTAACTCAATTTGCAGGAAAGGCACACCAAATGTTTACTGCTTACTTGAAGTGAAAGTATATTTGTTATTCTGGTCTTAATTTAGATCAAAAATTTATGGGACCTTCTTTAAAAAAAAAATCTCATATTGTAATCTTCCACTTGACCTCTAATAATGATAATTTAGGAAAACAGGGGCATAAATTCTCCCAATCTCCTTTGGACTCTAATCAGTTATTTTTCTAATACCCTGGCATGGCCACTGCAAGGAGAACACAGCTTTTACAACAGCCACTGGTCATGTTGAAGTAAATTAACCTTTGACCTGACTTGGCCTCACAAGCATTGTGACAATACAAATGAAGTGTACAAAATAATGTTACCACAAAATATTTTGGTATGTTCTGAGAAGTTTCTGAGCCTTAAACCTACCTATATGTGGGTTCAGTGCTGTTACCAACATCAGAGATTCATTCATCAGTTTGTTGATCCTATCCGTATTGGCTTGGATTCCAACTACACAGTTGTCAGTGAAAGAAACACACACATCTCCTAGAAGTCTTGCAGAGTTTAAAACATTTTTAATCTAACAAGACAAAGAAAGAAATACCAATTATTTAATTCAGATATTACTAGTTGCACATTCTGGCACCTTTGTTCATAAGCAGTGCCCTCCCTGCAATTTCAACCTATTTAACAGGCTATTCTCCTTCCAGTATCTGAAGGGGGCCTACAGTAAAGGCAGAGAGGGACTCTTTGTCAGGACCTGTAGTGATAAGACAAGGAGCAATGGGTACAGACAGAAAGAGGGGAAAATTAGGCCTGATATCAGGAAGGCATTCTTTACTTTCGAGGGTGGTGAGATACTGGAACAGTATCTGAGGAATGCTGCGGATGCCCCAACCTTAGCAGTGTTCAAGTGTTCAGTGAGCGTTTTTTCTGTCCGTAAGTTATCTGACTGTACAATTACTTATAAAGTCCTAGACACGCAAAACTTTATGAACTTACCATCATGGGCTTAAAGACATTCAGTTCAAAGTGTCCATTGCTTCCTCCTACAGTAACAGCAACATGATTTCCCATAACTTGGGCTGCCACCATGGTCACAGCTTCACACTGGGTAGGGTTCACTTTTCCTGGTTGTGAAACAGAGAGAAAAAGCTTACCAAAGGAGAAGGGGAAAAACCAACCAACCAACCAACAAACCAACCACCAGCAGCCTTTTACCAAATCATATTCAATAGAAAATGTTTTGTAAGAGGTAACTTGTCTTACTCATCTGTATCTGTGCACCACAGAAAATAAGGTATTTCCACAAATGATATTAAATTGACTGTACTATTCCAGTATTTTCAGTGAGGATTTGTGAAACAGCTATAGCTGCTTCAGCAGTCTCCCAAGACTCTGAGAGCCTGAGTGTGTGCTCAACCGCTCAACATGTGCATGAGCTAAACAGCTGTTCATTACCACAGTTCTTAACAATCAAGAGATTATAACCAGCCTTTACATGTGCAAGTTGGCATTTCTGGGAAACCACTAGCAAATCTCACTCAGCTTAAGGAATGTATTACTGATTTGTTAGAATTACTTTATCACAAAGTTAATACACTCTGTCAGAAAAAAAAAAAAAAACAGAACAGAAAAACCCAAAAAAACAACCCTCTGCCAAACCCAACAAACACACCAAGTTAGAGTGGCCTCTGACCAAGTTTGTTTTATGGTTTTATCATTTAATTTTTAGACATAATCCTAGTAAGAACATTCATTGTTTGCTTTTTTAAAGCCAGATATATTCATGACCTGTTTCTTTTATAGTTTATCGTACAGGAGAAACAATCTCAGAATAGTTTTGGATGTACAATATTCATATGTACATACTTTTTTAGGAGAGGAAGAGAATGATTATGAGTATTATTCCTTTCTTTCTTATCCTCCCATACAATGAGATCACTGCAGAAGGGAAAATGTGAGTGCATAACACTAATCATGCTAGGAAGTAGTCAATTTACATGACAGTATTGCTACAATTCACAGATTAAAGTTTATTTCAGAAAAGCCTTTACCTAAAATTGTGGAGATCTTGCAATTCTAGAAGCAAGCTTTGAAAAGTACGCTTGTGTTAATAGACCCATATTCTAACAGATACTGCTCTCCCTCACACACTAGCCAACACACATCTGTGCAAACATTTTTATGAACACAGGTTTTGGTAAAATAGGGTAGTAGGTAAAACCTGAGAGAATCATGGACTTACTGACATTTGTGATGGTGTTTGGTAAAACATTTGTTAAGAGACAGTGGTCAAAAAAATTAAAAAGAAACAGGTCTTTTCTCTCCATATGTGTTCTCTGTACCTGGCATGATGCTGCTCCCAGGTTCGTTTTCAGGCAGGATGAGTTCTCCCAGCCCAGAGCGTGGTCCAGAGCCCAGGAAGCGAATGTCATTAGCTATTTTCATCAGACTGCATGCCACTGTGTTCATGGCTCCACTGAGCTCCACTAAAGCATCATGAGCTGCAAGAGCTTCAAACTTATTTGGAGCAGTGACAAAAGGCAAACCTACAGGGAGAGGGTGTAAACATTAACCCAGTGAAGCACTTCCTTGCAGACCTACACCAGACAATCACACACATAACTAGCTTAGTAAAATATTAAAAATTAACAACCCTGTAAGATCATCTCTTCCCTCTAGAGCCTTCTTCACAAACATATTTCTTGAAGTAAATTAAATACAAAAAGACATAATGAAAGTCACTAAAATATAGAAGAGAATAAAATTTGAGCATCTGCCTAAAACAAAGGTACAAATTTCAAGCCTTCATAGTGTGTTGCACTCTAAGCATTGCTCCTGCCCCACAGTGTTTTGTGAACATTAATAATCTTTCAAAAGTTAGCCCAACTTAGGCATTTCTTGCATTAAATCAAGTTAGATACTTTAGATTATTAATTGCTGTGATTCTTTCAGTTATAAAAATAGATGATTTTGCAGCACAGTGCAGGCATTAGGGTAAGTAAGAAGCAATCACAAGGGAAGGGAACAATAAACCAGCCAGAACATGGGAAAGCTGGATCAGACTTAGGAGGATGCCTGCCAACAGCAAGACCACAGGAGCAATAGAAGGAACATAAAGCTCTCTTTATGTTAATTAAATGCCTGAGATGTAAGCCTAAGTTCCATGATGAAAAACATTCCTTCAGAACTTCACCCTGGAAGGATGGTCTCAGCAGAATGGGACTGTAAAAAAATTACAGACATCACTAGTGACTGACTGTGGCCTGAACTGCTCCCCAGAACGACTGATCTGAGCTTTCAGCACCAGTTCAAAGGAGAGCAGCTCAATTCCCGCAACTTCCAGTGTTTTGCACTTCCCTGACAAACACCAAATCCCACCCAATTTGCATGGGCTTGTGAACTGCACAGCTGCCTTCTCAGTTACAGAGATCCACGCAAACTTCTCCTTTTGTTCTTACCAATAACCACCCTCTATAAGAGCATGAGGAACTTCAGGAGTCTGCCCTACGCATACAGCCTGCCCATACAGGACACAAGACATCCACTGACATGGGAGAGCTGCCTAACACCACCAAAACATGCCCTGTACTGCTCTTGGCAGCTGTTCTTTACAGCAAGTTACTTCTCTTTCAGGGCACAAGACAGTCTTGGCTCTCTGAAAGACTGTGAATAGATCCATTAAAACAAAAACACGGTCACTAAGCAATTTCAGATTTTGCAGCAACTGTAAATGACAGATGTACACGTTTGTTTGGGGGCATGTCAAAAACTGATACTGTGACACAAAAGGTCTGGTTTACAGATCAAAAAACTCAATTGCACTGTAAATTAAGTTTTAAGATCTATAAAGACAGAATTAAAAAAAAAAATCAGACAGTTAACTTTTACTCTTCCATATGAAAAAAACAGAGTGGCTTTGGAAGCATTTTTTTTTCCTTCTTTTGCACCAAGTCACTGTAAATTAAGAGAGCCAGAGGTGCAAAGATCAAGACAGAAGCATTCTAGTTGGACTAACAATAGAAGACTGAAACTGTATCCTTATCCAAAGAGCCTTGCTTGGATAAACATCATCGTTTCAGTCACTTTCAATGCACTGAGTATAATTGTAGCCGTGGAGTGGGGTGTTAACCCCTTAGGTGCGGCGGAAATAAGATGCACAGCTACATGGTCATCTCTCAGGACAGGAAAGAGAGAGAGACAGGCTTATTCAGAAACACACTGGTTTTTATAACATGACTCGCAACTCCAAGAGCAGAAAAAGATGATTGGTTCAGAGAGAAGACACCTTGTTCCCAGGGCCTGGTCACGCACACAACAGGAGTTCTATCTTGTTATTAATTCCTCTCTATTTTGACCAAGTTATCATCCTGGGAGAGATTTTCCCTGGCCTTCAGCTGGACTAGCTTATCAGGCTGGGAACAGAGCTGAGAAGCTCCGGCCTGGTATATTTTTCAGGCTGTAATTTCTTACTTTCTCAATATGTGTATCCCACATATAATTATACAAATACATTGCATGAAAAATCCGAAGCAGAAGGCACATAACACATGGCATTAACAAAAGTTTCACGTTAAAATATAAATACAGTTTAAGGTTACGAGAATTATGGAAACTGGACAGATTCAGTTTGAATCTGACTGCATGTTACATACACTGCTTTACTGATAACTCACACCCAAACATCATTCCTCACCCGTCAGTTCAGCCACTTTAGCAGCAACTTTCTCAGCAAAGCCAATTCTTGTGTTCAATCCCGTGCCAACTGCAGTCCCACCAGCTGCCAGCTGATACACCCTTGGCATGGTGGATTCAATCCTAGCCACACCGTATTTAATTTGTTGCACATAGCCACTAAATTCCTTTGAAAGAAAGGAGGACAAATTTAAGGAAAAAAGACAACAACCAAGAATAAGCATCCAGATTACTTTAGATTTTTAACATGATTTGACTAATTCCTTTAAAAACATGATGGCACTGAACTTCACCCAAATACTAAATCTAAGCATGTTTTCATTAAGAGGGAAAGTATGCATCTATTAAAGGACTGCTCCCATGCTACAAAAAATTATATATTAAACCAATCTTAATATACAAAAGCATATACATAATGCATCTTTCTCTCACCTTTTAGTTGCATACTTAGCAGGATTTGATTCCATAGTAAATCAGCTCCAAGACTACATTAATGTTCCCAAAGTACAAATAGAGAAATGGATCTTGAGCACTGTTCACTTTATTTTAGTTAGTAAAAACCCCACTCATGCATTCTTGGAAAAAATCCGTAAATTCTACCTGCTTTTCTATCAATTCAGTTTAATATAAGCTGTTCCTGACAATATGATAACATTTGCCATATTTTATATATATATACACATTTTTACACAAAAGACTATATATTGAAATTTTTCATTCACAATACTTAGTAGTTTTGTGTGTTGACAAAATGTAATTTACATAAATTTACAGATAACAGACAACAACTACACTGCAATGTCAGTGTAACAGAAAAACTCTGCTGTGCTATCTGGTAATGAAATATCATTTTAAAATAATTTCTATTTTACTACTGTTAGAAATAAAACACATACAGAAAAAAATTAATAAAAATTATGATGGATGTATTAGAGTACAACATATCCAGCAAACTCCAGTACAGACTGAAAATACTCAGGCTGAGATTCAGCTATTTTCCTATATTTTATCCTAAACTATCAACTTAATTTAGGCATCCTTAAGTGTGAATTTTCCAAAGAAATGTGTAATTTTTTATTTTGTTTTACCTGCCCAAGTGTAAGTGGAACAGCATCTTGCGTATGAGTGCGCCCTATTTTTATGATTTGAGAAAACTCTTTGGATTTCCCTTCGAGTGCATTCTGTAGCTTCTTTAGTCCAGGTAACAAGACCTCATTAACCTCCTGGGCAGCAGCAATATGCATTGCTGTTGGGAAAGTGTCATTTGAACTCTGTGGAGAAAATTCAAGAAATTAATTACAAGCTTTTCTCACCATTGCTGCTGTAAGATGTACATGTGTGGTTTTATTCTTTTTATCTCATAAACCGTTAGAAACTAAACTAAGAGTAAGCAACTTAAGGGTGTTTCACAAGGTCAGTTCCCCATTGATAGATCAACTTTTTATGACTACACCAACAGAAAGTTAAATTTAATAGATTGTTCATAACAACCTTGGGATAAAAAAAATAATTACTATAGTAGTTATGAGAGATGGCTAACAAATGGACAGATGTTTTGAAAGGGATTATAGGTGTCTTTGAAATACACGTGTTGCTTTGATAATGTTAAATCCATAGTTCACAGAACCTGAGTAAGCACAAGGGAAGGGAAACAACCAAGTCAGTGGCTTAACCTTTCCTTCAAGGCAGGTGAAGTTTAAGAGAGAAGTATAATAAAAATGTCTACCATGATCCAACTTTTAGAAACTGGACCTATATTTAACATCTTTAAGACTATAGCAGTGGTTGTCACAAGGCCACCATTGTCTAATACATTGTATGTGAATTTATCTATCATTAATGAGTTCCAAGTTTTTAATCTGAAAAGCTCATACTGTCACTGAAAAACATCTTAAAGTTAATTTAAACTGAAAAAAACCAGAAAATTGTTGCTGAAGTTGCCCACAATTTTTTTTTTTAACCTAAACAGTGGATACAAGAAAACTCGAAATTCACAATTTAAAGACACAAAACTTTTGAAATTAAAAGCAGCATAAAACAAGTGTAACAACCTGGCTTTTGTTAACATGATCATTTGGATGCACTGGCTTTTTGCTTCCCAGTGTGCCTCCCATTATCTCAATAGCTCTGTTGCTGATTACTTCATTGACATTCATATTGGTTTGAGTTCCAGACCCAGTCTGCCACACCACCAAAGGGAAGTGATCATTTAATTTTCCTTCAGCTACCTATAATGGAAAAAACAGAGAAAATCTGTTCCACTAGAAAAAAAAAACATAAACCTGAAAATTTTATTGCCATAATTAAAATCATGCTCTCCATTATATTTTAAATCTACACATAGCAATTAGTGAATTTACACTAGAATAACCAGGGCATTTTTATGTAATACCAGATATTAAAAGGGAAAAAAACATTTGCTATGCTTTTTGGAGACAATGAATTGTGAAATACAGAGATATAGAGAATTTGATTTCATGGTCTACAGACATCGACAGAAAATATTTTTAAAAGGTACTTTAGGTTATGTCTTCTCTTTGTGTAACCAGACTCTGATATCTGTCAATAAAGAAATTTCATACAGGGAAGTTCCAGACCTCTTACACCTGTAGACATTACATGTTGCATCAACAAAACCAGCAGATGGCTGCCAGTATCAAACACTTCCTTCCTGTAAGGCACTCTCCTGTCTGAGCAACATTTTTCGGAGCCTGTTGAATCTTAAAACATATTCAGAGAGTTTTCTAAACACATGTTTGTGATAGTATCAAAATCTGTGCTCAGAAGTATCGCCCCCATGCGTATTAGCCTCAGAAAAAGAAGAAGCTACTGTTACAACTCTGAGGCCAGACAGTCAGATTATCAGGATACATCAGTCCTCCTGGAATCATGTTTTTCAAGAAAGGATCTTCTGTATTTCCCATCTTATATAAAGGGGCAACATTCCCACCTCCAAGAGTAACTTGATTCCTCTTTTTATTTAAGTTGCATTATAAAATTATTTTGGAGGTGAGGGAAAGGGTATCATAGTGGAGGTGTTTTTAAAATACAATAAAGAAAGCCACAAACAACTTTCAGAATTTATTAATCTAAACTAAGGAGCCTTAATCCACCCAAACTTCTAATCCACCTTTAACTAGAGGAATCCTAGAAACCAGAAGAAGAGCCTAGACATATTCTGGAGTTCTGCAAAGCTATCAGGTCTTGGGACTTAAGGTGCTACAGCTGGAAGGAAGAGGATACAGCTTCTGCCACCACTGAAATATTTTTAAGCTAGTCAGGACAAGAAAATTCTGCTAAAAATGCTTCTAGATAAACAAATCTGTTGATTTATTCAAAGCAAAACACCTGGTATTATCACACCTCAAATAATGGTCACTCACAACTCTCTGCACTTGGGTGGTATTTATCAACATGCATTTGAACATTTTATCATTTCTTTACATGCAAGAAAAAAAATAGTCAAATATTACATTAAGGAAATCATCACTGGAGAACAAGATTTACTAACAGGAAATGCTTTCTTCTAACAATCTGAGAAATGCAATCCCTCAACCTCCTGTGAAAAGCGTAACAAGAACACAGTGGCAGTTGCAGTATTTTGAACAGCTCGTTCCTACCTCACTTGCCGCCTGTACAATGGCTTTAGCAATCTTCGGGTCGAGACCATAATCTTGATTTACTTCAGCAGCCGCTCTCTTCAAGATGCCAAAAGCTCTTATGACTTGGATCTGAGGCAGAAGGGTAAGTTTAAACACACAATTTCCCCCAAAAGGCATGTTATCAATTTATAGTGCATGTCTAGTTCTAAACCAAACGCCTTCTGATCTTAAATTCAGCAGCAGTCCATCAGCCAAGCCAGAGAGCAATCAGGTCATCTGACCTGTGCACCCACTAACAGTAACATTTATCCAAACAGTCCAGTGGGCAGCACACTGCTGTTTTTGCAAGCCCAGGTATGTTCTGTGTACCAAAAGTCACATGCATTAGAATTGAACTGATTACATTTCTAACAGCCTTTTGAGGGAAAACTGACCAATTTCAGTACATGGAGAGTCAGTATATGACAAAGTACATGCACATTAATGGCCTATGCAAGGCTACATGTGACAAATTAAGTTTATATCAACTTGTGCTATACTAGACTACTTCAATAACGAACTGTATAAATGCTACATCAAATGACTCCATTTGCTTTTTCATCTTTGTAGAGATGGAAGACAGATTTCTATTCATCTTGGTTATTAAAAAATAAAGCAACACCATAAAATTATTCATAAGCAATATTCAATTTATTTAAACACAACAAGAAATATTTCTACCACAATAATATATTGCCATGAGATTTCTACCTTTAATTAAAATTCAAAGTTGCTCACACTTCCAGCAAAAGCCTAAGAAGAAGGTATTCAGAAGTATTCACTTCCACATACAAAATATACTCTACAGAAGAAGAGAACACAGATTTGAATTACTTACTGGCATCCTTTCGGAAACACCTCCAATCTTGAAGTTCATTGTAGATCTTACAGTTTGGGCACCATAGTATTTGTCACTTGGGACCTTCAGTTCACCAAAGGTATCATATTCTATCCTGAATACCTCTTGAGAAGACTATAGAAAAGGAAAAAAAAAATTAAAACACTGGCGATCAGTATATTCTTTTTGAAACCTGGTAGTCAAGAAAAAAAAGATGGAAAAAAATACACAGCCAAGCAGCCAAGACATGAAGCTAGTCACAGGTATGTTTCTAATTACATCTTCAAAACTGAAGCGTTCTTCTGGTTTGAGCAGCTGTCTCACTAAAAGCCACAACTACAAACTGTGTACCATTGCTGACCCATGGCGACAGGCAGCACTACAAGGCTTTAGACCTCGGTGCCCACTGCATGAAACCTGATCCTGATGAGAGACTCTGTTTCTCTTTTTCAAACAATCAGTAACTTAGTACACAATTTACAGAACAGGTGTTTTGTTAAAACCCAGCTGAAGAAGTAGCATGGTAAGAATTCAGGCAGCATCCACGCAATCAACACACATGTAACATAATTCCTATTTGAAATCCACACCACACAGGACACTTAATACTGGAAGGGAGCAACTGACTGATCCAGTACTGAGTTACTGACCATTAATTATCTTTCTAGCCTAATAAACCAGGAACACGGATGCTCTCTAGCTGTGCAATACAAAGGAATTATATCTAGGTATATTTTGTGCAATATTTATGTATGGTAATATTTCTATGTCATGTATTGACCTAGCATCTGTTATTACAAGCACAGCTAAATTAATTTTAGCTGGCAGACTCCCAAAAAAGTAATTCTTTACTGTTTTTTTAGAACAGCCCTTAATTTGTGATTATGTGATCACATTCATATGCAGCTCTACACAGATTATGGAATTGACAGGAAGCAAGAACAGTTTACTCTTCCCATACTTTGGTCAGCAAGTCCCAGTTTTGTGTGACAAAGGTATTCATCCTTTCCCAGGAGATGAGATTACCTTCTTTCAGAGCCCCCAGGAAGGAGAAGTATTTTTCTTTTCTTTATCACAGAGAGAGTAAAACAATGTCAGCCCTCTAGGCAGGGTATATACATACACAATGTTGAGTGCCTGACCTAACCACAACCCTCAGGGGTGAGTCCTTGGGAAACAAACCTCTTATCAACAGAGTCAAGTCTATTGCAGTGCAGTGAAAAAAGAAAATCAAATGCGAGGAACTATCAAGAAAAGCAGAGGATACAAACAGAAACACTGCTGTGCCACCATGATTCATTGACAATCTGTGGTCTTTGTGTAGATTTGGTTCTTTCATCTCCAAAACGTGTATTACTGGAAACAGTTCAAAGGCAATAAAGTTGACAAAAGGTAGGGAACAGCCTTCTTCAGACAAGTGACTTTTTTGTTCAGAAAAAAAGATAACCTGGGGATTGAAGGAAAACTGAGGTATAACCACTATTAACTGCTCACTGTTTCTTCCAATACAAGACACAGGAGCCCTCCTGCTTGTAGGAGTCAGGTTCAAAGCAAGGGAAAGGGAGCAGCTCTTCACAAAAGTCACAGACTGACAAAACTCCTTGCCAGCTGATGCTGAGGATGCAAGAAGTCCACAAGACTTCAGGAAAGATGAGATAAGCCCTCAGAAGAAAGATCTAAACTGGGTTATTAGACAAACCACAGCCTCAAGAAACTCCCTGATGTGAAAGTCATAGAATCATTAAGGTGAGAAAAGTCCTCCAAGATCATTAAGTCCAACCTCTGACCAAACATCACCATGTCAACTGAACCACAGCAGTAAGTGCCATATCCAGTCATTTCGTAAACAATTCCAGGGACAGGGATTCCACCACTTCCTGGGCAGTCCGTTCCAATGTCTGGTCACCCTTCCAGTGAACAAGTTCTTCCTGATGTCTAACCAGAACCTTCCCTGGGGTGCAGCCTGAGGCCATTTCCTCTCATCCTGTCACTTGGGAGAAGAAGCCAGCCCTCACCTGGCTACACTCTCCTTTCAGGAGTTGTCGAGAGTGGTAAGGTTCCCTCAAGCCTCCTTTTCTCCAGGTCAAACAACCCCAGTTCCCTCAGCTGCTCCTCACAAGACTTGTGCTCCAGACCCTTCATCAGCTTCACTGCCCTTCTCTAATCTCACTCCAGCACCTCCATGTCCTTCCAAATTGAGAGGCCCAGAACTGGACACAGGACTCGAGGTGTGGCCTCAGCAGCGTAAGTATGTAAAGAGTTTAAAGAGTACGTAAAGAGCACTGGGTCAGAAAATGGGGAAAGCATAATCTATGTTCACACAGTTCTTACTCTTCCCTACGAGTCCACTTCTGAAGTCAGACTGTTCCTCTCTCTTCTTTGTTCATTTTACTTGCTCCTCCTTTAGTGGGTCTCAGTGTCATTGGACAGAAGCACCACTGGGTATTGGCCAGAACACCCACTCCAGCAGCCCTGACCTTCTGCTTGCCCAGGTTTGCATCACCACGGATGGCAAGCTGCACCAGAGAGAGGGAAATGTCCCAGCCTCTTTACTGTCCTAAGCATCATTCCCAGCCAGATGGAGACACTGCCTCTTCAGGTACCATCGGTCACATATCAGAGACACCAGCCCTGCTCACTTTGAGTACTTCAGAGGAGGTGGTGTGTGTGTGAACTGGAAGGAACTGCAGCCCAGCCCACAACAAGGGTTAGCTCTCATATGGCTATCCTACTCCCCACATCTTTTGTTCTGGCTGATGCCCTCCCAGGCACTGACTCCTCAAGAATGGAAATCTTAGTGTGGAAGAATAAGTTATTCCTATGTTCTTTAATCCTCTTTGTCCTGCTTGAGTCACTTAGCATTCATTTACATGTTAACAAGAAACAGAATATAGTAAATGCTTCTTTAGTATATCACTACCAAGAATATTTGATGGGGATGTTTGTGAGTCTTACCAAATATGTGCACACATTAATATTCAAACAGTTCAATATTAATATTCAAATGATTCTTTCAAATATCTGCTTTTGACATTTGGACACCTTGTAAAAGCACACTGTGGAGACCCTGGGGCCTGCCCAAGAGACAACAGTCTCCATGTCCTCGAAGGAGAGACCCTAAGTCACCGATGAGACCTTTAGGGCATGGAGACAACAGGTTTCTTCCCACAGTTTTATTTGCAGTTTTATGTTAATGTGCCCCTGTTCTGTTTCCCCATTACCCCATTGGCCCAGACTGCCCCTGTTTCCCCCATATGGCCTTTCCCTAGAATGTTCTCCCTTTCCCTGATCCTCATTGACCCGTTTGCTGCATTGTTCCCCCTCTGTTACCCCAATGGTTTCCCTGGTCCCTCGCCCCCCCATGCACCACTTTCCCCTGTTCCCATTGGTCCCTGGTCCCATTCTCCACCCCTCGTGGAGTTCCTTCCATGTTCCTCATCTTTGTCCCTGGACCCCTTCACTACATGGCTGGAATGAACCCCATCACCCCCACAAGCGTGCAGAGCTTTCAGAGCTGGATAAGCAGAACCCATTCAGCTCCAAGCCCAGGTCTTGAGATCACCAGTGGTTTAAGAACCAAAAGTGTGTACCCCCAAACAATATAAAAAAGGTAAACTACCTGTAACCCTCAGACAAAATAGCTAGCAGTTGCACAACTGATTCCTCAAACTTACATAATTCCAATGTCAACAATGGTGAAACAAAGATAAATAGTATCAGTATATCCTCATAAAAGTACCTTTCAATAATTAAATCATTATTTAAAAAAAAAAAAACACCAACAACTTTCCTAACTAATTCCGTGCTCATAATTCCAATGAAACTAACAGGGCAAGGTATTTTAAGAAGAATGTCACTTGCTGATTCCTAGTATAAGAGATGCGATGTCATGAGATAAAAAAGCAAAGTGATGTTTTTCATGCAGACTGAAGAACTGAGCTGCAGCATTACTCTCAGACTGGTGTAGCAGCCTGCAGCAGCCACTGAGTGTGAATGTAACAAACATGATTCCCTCACTCCTTGGCCAGAATTCAACCTCTTGAGCGGCTTTAAGAGCTGAAGGTCCCAGTTCCTGTATGTAAAGCGGTTTGTGGAGTCACTCCATGACCCAGAGGACCAGCTGTAAAATGGTGCATCAGTGGCACACTCCATCAGCCCTCTACTCCCCCATCCCTGGGCCCCAGGAGAAGCCAAAAGGAGATTTGGAAACTCTGCCAGTAGCCAAGGTGAGCTCCTGTGCTCACCTAATTTCTATCCGAGCTACAAGCAAGGCTCTGCTCACAGTTACTGTTCCTCACATTTATGAAACTTTATTTTTTCCCCTTAGGAGGCCTGACAAGATGTGTTCAGCCTTCCAAAATCCCTAGAACCCAAACAATCCAAAGCTAGTTAAGTTAGGCAAATAGAACTGTACTTTTGCCTCATTGCAGGGAACTGATCAGAACTGATTGCACCACAACACAGCAGAGATTCTCGAACAGCAGAACTGCTGCAATAATGCTTCCTGTGGAAAATTACACTCTCATTTATGGATGCAGCAACTTTTGGATGTAAGTATTTCAATTCAAAGAACCATCATTTTTAGTATGCCAAAAGCAGTCTTTTGAGGCCATCAGAATGTGCAATTTATGTTTTACTCCTCTCCTTTACCAGATGAAGACTATTTCCATTTTTAAGTATAGTTTCTCTTTTATAATATAATTTGAGTCACAAATTCTGAAATCTACCCTTTACAACCCAAACCCAAATATTTTATAATGTTTAGCTATAGAAAGACCATTACGACAATTCCATTTAAAACATCTTGAGCAATTTAGCTTTCAGTAAAGGCAACACAATAAACATACCAGGACAGCATGAATATTTGGTAATATCTACATACACAATGTTTTTTAAAACAACTCTTGCTACTGAGAAAATCTCTACAAACATCAAAAAGTGATGGCTTGGGTTTGTTGGGTGGCTGCTTTTTAAAATTTAAATACTGGTTAGCACATCTTTTGGTGGTTCCTCTTTTACATAAAAGCATACAGAACTTTTCGTGTACGAATTCAGTAGCTGCTTGACTTCCAAGTCCACTGAGGGATGTTTTAATTAGTGCTGTTATTTAAACTCAAGGAACTCACAATACACACGGGACTGGTCACGTTTCTGACATGCAACAAGCAAAACACATCTCTTGTAAAATTGCAGACCAGACTCATAAATACCAGGTTTTCAGCAAATGAATGAAGGCCGTGATTTATAATGTTTTTCTCAGATTATGCCAAATGGCAAAATAGAAAAGAGAACCATCCAACAGGCCACTGGTTTGAATTACATATTCTGCTCTGACACCAGTTTTCTTATGCAATTAAATTTCACCCACCATGAAGTTTTTCACTCACTGGAAATCTTGCTTTATTAAATACTACTTTTTACACCTTCATCAACATTACAGATTGCAAACTGATGTTCTAGATAAGTTTATTAACTAATTTAGTAAACTAAGGAATCGATGAAATCCCCAACACATCACCTTTTGCTGAAATTCTTGTCACAGTCTACATTACCTCGTTTTAAGATGTGAACTCACAAAAATAAACCTGAAACTAAGGCTTCCATGCAACATCCAACGTGTTAGTACTGAGATTTGAGGTTCCTTCTCCAAACAGTGTTTCTATGCTGAACCGCATGCAACAATCAAGTCCCACTGGCGTCTGAGCCCGACAATCAATTGATTATACACGGATATCTACTGATGATGCCTGCTAGAAGTACCGGGCAGTTCTCAGCTGCAAGCTCCCTAGTTTTCAGGCAGCCCCAAAGCTACTCCAGTGACGAATATTCCCATTAGGATACAGCTTATTTGCACGTCAACAGCTCCAAGAAAGCGCCTAAAATTCCTGCGGAAGCAGCTGCCCGGCAGGATGCCCGGCCACACCGGGCTCGGGGCCGTGCTCAGCACCCCGGTGAATCTCACACCGGGCAGCGCCTCGGGAGAGCTCCGCGCTGCGCATCCCGGCCTGCCCGGGAGCGGCTGCCGAGCGGGGCCGAGCCGGGCCCGGCCGCAGGAAGGATGCGGGAAATGGCCGCAAGAGCCCGGCAGAGGACGGCGGACTCGTCTTCCCGGTGCCGGCGTGCTGCCGGCGTGCTCCCGACGGAGCAACACGCGGGATTAAAGCCCCGACCCAGCCGCTCCCCCGGTCACCGCCCGCTCCTCGTTCCCTGCAGGGCGGGGGCGGAGCGAGGGAGGCGGCCAGCGGTGGCACTTAGAGGTCACCGCTCCCCTCTCCCTGCCCGGGGCTCACCATGGCGGCGCGGGGCGGCGCCGGGATCCAGCGGCCCACGGTGGCGGGAGGCGGCGGGAGCGGCGGGCGGGAGAGGAGAACACCGGCGGAACGGCCAAGGCGGCGGCAGGCGCGGAGTGAGCGGTGCATGGTGGCGGGGGGCTGGGAGCACTGCGGGGGCGGGAGGAGCGGCGGGACCGCCCCGGACGAGCGTCACGGTGCCGGCGGCGCCCGGCCCCGGAGGCTCCGCCGCTCCAATCGGCGGCCGCTGGAGCAGCGCTGGGCGCTGAGTGCGGCCCCGGGCAGGTCCGCCCGGCCTGGGAAAACCCCCTGGCCCGGGCGAAGGGCAGCGGGAAAAGGGCTGCAGCAGCGATTTCTCCACGAAGGGCAAAAAAAAGTGTGAGCTTGTTCTGCCTTACTGTAGCCTTTTCAAAGATACATAAAACTTTATTCCCTCCTTCCTAATGACAGTCAAGGCTCCTTTTATTAAAAAAAGCCAAGTCAAGGTGCAGCCCCCCTGCCCTTACTTCCTGCTCCGGCGTCTTACATCTCCCCCTCGTGCAAAGTGCAGAAACCCTTCGAGAGTGAAAGGATGTCAATTCCATTTTTCCACCCACCATCCGCAACATTCCAACATTTCAGGTTTTCCGACATTCTGTGTTTTTTTCCAAGAGCAACCAACACTCACCCGGTAAGAAAACAAATTCTTTGTCTAACATGAACATTTTATTCCCTTGCAATCTACATAGGTAACCTTCAGTCCTACAACAACTGTGTTATTCACCAAAATGCTGCCAGAAACTGCTCTATTACTGCCTTACAAGTTACAATCCTGGCACTAAAAGCACACTGAATTCGAGTCTTGTAAGCTTTAATGTTTAGGCAAGCCTTCTGCCCCTTGGCGCCTCTGAGAAGAGACAGTCTAGGAAATACACAGGGCATGCCACTAAAAGGGCTTCAGAACTTCCACAGACAATAAAGATTGGGTATAATATTATCACCTATATTATTCTGTATCAGAGGAAGTGAAAGTCTCTTTTGTCATTCAATAAAGCAGTATGACAATACAAAGTTATAACTACTACTACATCATCTTCAAGTATTATTTAGTCAACAACTAAGATGCTTAAGTCCCCACATCACAAAATTCAGCATCTCTGTCTTATCTAAAACTATTGCAATGAATAGCTGGGGTTGGAAGAGATCTCTGGAGGTCATTTAGTCCAACCTCCCTGTGCCAGCAGGTTCACCTAGAGCAGGCTGCACAGGATCACATGTAGGCAGGCTTTTAATGTTTCCAGAGGAGGAGATTCCACAACCTTTTTGGGCAGCCTGTTCCACTGCTCCACTACTTGTTGGGGAAGATGAAAAAGGAAAACCTTACAAATATGACTGCCTGGCAAAAGATTTTGAGAATATGGAAACTACAAGCAAGATCGAAATGAAAGCCATCTTTGAGATACCAAACCTGAGTTACTGAACAACTAGAAAACAATAGCATGGCCAGCTGAAAGTAATCCCCTCGTGATTGAACAATTCCCTCTGCTTGCAGACAGGTCCAAAGGTCAGAAAAAGACCCTGCTAGCTTGGCAGAGGGGTCCAAAGTGTAGTTTTTAGGGTTTAAAGTGTAACACAGTATGGTAATGTAGTGATTCTTATAGGCTGTATGTAAATGCTATAGGATTTGTATCTTGTATTAGATTGGTTAGTGAAAATTAGAATATTCAACACAGAAGAAGATTTATTGTATTATAACAGGAACCTCGCTCTCTTACTTACTTTACTCTCTTACGTCTCTTATTCTTGCTCTTGCCTCTCTTACTTTTACTCTCTTACTCTCACCCTCCTGCTCACAGCCCTGCTCGGAGCTGCAGCTCACAGCTCCAAACAGGGCCCTTTCACCCACGCCCTTTGCAATAAACCACAAGTTCCAACACCTTGCTTTAGAGATCTCTCCATTTGTCCTGACCGTCTGGACCAGCAGCTCCTACTACTCTCAAAGTAAAGATCATCCTCATATTTAGATGAAAGTTCCTATGCTTCAGTTTGTGCCCAATGCCCTTTGACCTGTCACTAAGTATATTTCTTGCTCTTAAAATATGGAAGTAACTACACATTCACAACAAGAGCATTGTAATTACAGACAGATCAACATATTCAAACAAATATAAGCCTTTTAATGACTTTATTTAGACACACTTTGTGTTTTTGCTGTTCCTTTTGAAAGATGGGTGAAAGAACATAAGCTGTTCTGCATTCCACATTTAATAAGTGTACAGTAAGCCACAAGAGAATACAAGCTGGAGAAGAGTTTTGTCAGCATTTTCCATTCATTGCTAAGTGCCAACACTATTCTGGTTTGCTTGTGCTATGCTTATGTACACTGGCCCCTCTGGGAGAGGGCTTCAAGTGAGACGGAATCTGCTAGTATGAGCGGATTGCTGGAGGGACGGTCTGGCAATCTTCCTCATTCAAAGTTCTGTCGATCACTGGTCTGTACTTCAAGGTAACCTAGAGTAAAAGGGAACAAAGAACTTCAGCACAACAGGATTCAGAGAATGACATCCAGACAACCCCAACAGTTAAGATTTTTATAGGGTCAGAATTCAGTTCTATCTTTGGAATACTATGAAGCTACTCTACTAAACACCCAACAACAGGTTTTCTCACTATTAAAAGAAAAAAGCCTTTGAACTAGCCTGACACAAGGGGAAATACAATTCCAGCTCAAATAGCAAAGCCACTTCCCAAAGATCAACAGTGCAGGATTCTCACAGTTTCCAAGGCTGTTTATGAGAACAGCTGTTAACAGCAAAGAAGATCCGCAAGCACCAAGCTCAAAGTACCTTCCCAGTTGGGACATCCACGTATGACAGGGTGTGCTTTCTCCAGTGCTCCTCAAATGGCTTCCGCTGTTGGCCTTGGAGTGGCTTAGAGTAGTCAAACTCATCTACCCGTAACTAGGGAGAAAATGAGATTAGTACAGACCACAAGTTGTATCTGCAAACCACTTCACAACCATGAGATTAGCTGCATTTCAATTACACCTGTAAGCCAGCATGTCTTTGAACAGACAGCAAGCCTTCTCCTAACACTGCCTGTGTCCAATTTGAAATGCTCAGCCTTAACAAGGGCTCTAAGGTAACTTTCCTTGCATAGGACAATTATTCTACTTACACATCTTTACATCCTGTTTATGCATCGACAATATTATTACTATAGTCCTGGTTTAGAGGTCTTTAATCACTCAGATGTGCACATGGAACAACTCAAGATCACCCTCAGTGTTCCACATCTTGGTCCTTTTATAAATAACAAACAAGAAGAGACAGAGCAAAACAAATAGGACCCCCAAAAGTACTACTCTAATCTTAATACTGAAGACTGTACTCTGAAGATGTTACAACTTTAAAATAATCCATCACATAACAAGGCCACATAAGGAGATTCAATCCTACATTCAGGTCACAGAAAATATTTGTACCTTATAATCCTCTCTGGCATGGGCACCCCGGGACTCCTTGCGAGCCTCAGCACCATAAATGGTTTGTAGAGCACAAAGCATTAGATTCTGCAGTTCGAGGGTCTCCACCAAGTCAGTGTTCCACACAATACCTGATAAAATATTAAAATATTATGGAAGATTATCTATAAACAAGAGTAATACATGTGAGTGAACTAAAGGTGCATCATCAGTTGAACTTAAATAACCAAGTTCTCTTAAGATATTCCACAAGATAAGGCAGTATCTGTCTGTATTGTGATCTGCTCAGCTGGAGAATGAAAACTGAGTGTTCAGCCTATGAATAGTCTTCCTACCTCTCTGCAAGTCCCTGGCCTTTTCAGAAGATTCTGACAAAGTTCATAATTCATCTTAGTATTTGGATAACTTCACATCATGTTCAGTGGGCAGTTTGTACCTTACACAATTTCAGTCTCTGCTTCCTTGAAAGATTTTTCAACCAGAAAATTACTGCCGAGGTCAAGTATTTTACCTGATTACCATGTTTAGTAAGTAGGGCTCTACAAAATATTTTGAAAGATTCAAAATGGTCAAAATCTTCAGCCAAAGATTCAAGAAACATGTTAGGTTTACAGAAAGAAAAAAACAAACCAAAAACAAAAACAAAGCCACCAACGCTCTACCCAGAGTACTCTGGGCAAGGTGTGTTCTATGCTATCAAATTACCTCTGTCGAAAGTCTTTAGATGAGCCAGGTCACCATAAATTTGGCTAAGTTTCTCACAGCCTTCTTGGAGTACAGAACCAGTACGAAACACAGCAGCATGGTTTTGCATTGCCTGCAACACGGTAAAACAAAATCAGTTTGATATGCTGCATGTGAAAGCATGTAATTTCCTCAGCTCCAGAAGAGCTGGATACAGAGCTGTTCTGAGTTCAAATTGTCTGCAGCCTGAAAAACCCCACATTCCTCCAGTCACCCCAAACAACTGAAACCCCTGCATCATACAGCAGGTAAACTACACAAGAGAATGACCATGAACAGAAGAAGGAACTAAGAAAAGTGATACCGCCTTTGCTGCACACACAATCTTCTCACACGCTTTTTACTTCTGCGGGGCAAATCCTGAAGTGCACTTTGCCAAGTTGCCAAACCCCACAGTTGCTTGCAGCTTGTCCCATCCTATCCCTGAGAGCTTCCCCAGGCTTACCTTCTGCATGCTAAGCCGCAATTCTGAAGTCCTTATGCTTCCATCAGCAAATCTTAACTTGTCAAGGTTAGCAACTGACTCTTCACCAGCATTTGGTTTAATGGGGGGAACTGGCTCTCCTAAGAAGAAAATTTCAGTAAGTTTGGTAGTCAGGCTCAGGTTTGGTTTCTGGCAGTTTCAGAGACTATCAATTACTAAAAATCAGACTTGAGTAAAACATAGACAATGTTTCCTTCCTCTGAGGTGCACACTAAGTGTCACTTTCCTGAAGTTCCAGCAATTGTATCCATATATTTAAAGTTCTCAGTGGAATATTAATCTCATTCTTTCCTGTAACAATTAATAAAGATTTTATAGATTCAGCAAAATTCTGCTGTTCATTCCTTCCAAGCAGCACTTGATGAAAATTTGTCTAAACTATGGAATAAGCCTGTGGTCCTTCTGCTATGCTTTCCTTGTGTCCTCACCCAAACCTCCCACCTTTTCTTGGATTTGTAAGGGACCAGGGCCAGTCAATAAGCCTGGCAGTTAGACATGAGCTCTGAATCTTGCCTCTAACACCAGAAGCCACGTGTTACTGGGCAACAAAGCAAATACAGCATCTTACCAGCACAGTTCATCTCACATGTAGCTTTGCACTCAGATTTTATTAATAAACCCCCTTCTACGATTTCTAAATCTGAAGAGCCACAGAATGATTCAAAAAATGTTGGCACAAAGCCAGACCAAAGAGGAATCACAAGATCTAGGCAGATTCTACAAGGAATCATCAGTCTCAGCAGTTGATGCAGTTTGGACATTAAGCAGTAAGAAAACAGATGACTATTTGTGGACTCCAGCTGCTCCACCAATGTAATTGCCACTTCCAGTATTTTGCTGGGGGTTGGAAGGGAAGTTGGTTTTTCAGGTCAACAACTGTTGTTGAACCAGATTATTTAAAAATATTTAAGATTTAGCAGTGAGAATCCAGTGGCGAGATATTGCAATTTTTAGTATCTATCTCACACCACTGGCATGTCAGTCCTTCTTATAAATAAATCAGCAAGGTGGCAGCAAATTCCACTATACAAAAGTGCCAAGTGTAAGACAGATTGCATTTTGATGTAGAAGATGGTGCAGTATGTAGAGAACACAGTCTTCACATTCAATATTCTGTGTTAATTTGTCAAAAATCCTAACTGCTCTTGCCAATACCATTGGCCCAATTCTAGTTTTAAAAGGATGAATTACAAAGCAAACAGTAATGTCAAAACATTCGCCTGGCAAAGAACATGCCTACAAAAAGCATAAATATCAATTTCTTCCTTTTCTAACAAGTAAGAGCCTGTGTCTATCATTCAAAATTTGAATCAGGTAGCAACAACTCTTCATTGGGCAGAAATTACATCATAAAGGCAAATGTCTCTAGAAAAGTGAGACTTACCAGGCTTGCATGTATTTGCAATAGTCAGGGCACAAGCACGACCGAAGACCACCAAATCCAGAAGGGAGTTTGCCCCAAGCCGATTTGCGCCATGAACGGATGCAGAGGCTGCTTCCCCACAGGCATATAACCCAGGCACCACCTTGTCCTCACCATTCACATGTGTGATCACCTGACATGGCACACACTCCATTAATACTCAAAACACTCTGAAACAGTGCAAACCTCCTTATTTTTGAAGGCCATGTGCATGTAAGGATGGAACACAGCAACCTAAAGTTTCTTCCAACTCTAAACACAGAATTAGTTCTAAAGGGCAAGCAGAAATGTATGCAAATACATACATCTGCATCTGTATGTAAATACAGACAGGACTAAACCCCAAGATTTCCTTATATATGCTTATAAAGAGTACACAGTTCTGTCTCACAACAATTCTGCAGCAAGTCAGAAATGCAAAGGAATAAAGTCTGATCTGAACATGCTTCTAGGGCAAAATTTTACATTGAAATTTAACAAGTACACAAAGAAGAATTCAGTTGACACGACCACATTGATTTCCAACAAGTGTCAGTTGGAGGATCTGATTTAGTGTTTAGATTACATGAACTACAGAGGACTAATACACATTAACTCATGTTACAAAATGCAATACAGCCTTACTTTGATCTCTGTTCAATTATATTATCCTCAGCTCAATTAACAGAGAATTGTAGTCAGACCTGACAGTAACTTCATTTTAGATGTTTCTTGGAACTCCCATCTCCAGATGGACTAGAACATGGTTATCAAGTTATTTTAAAAATTAAAAAAGATTGTGTGTTTTGAGTTCTCTGACATCATTGTTATATTATTATTGAAATTGTATTAATAATCCTTGTATTTATGAAAAACATTCTTAATGTTTTTCTATTTGGAACGTAATTTCCTAGTATGATGATGAAAATACAGCCCAGAAGTGATGTGTATTGCTCACCTGTCCTTTGTAGTTAGTAGGAATACCTCCCATATTATAATGCACGGTAGGCAGGACAGGGATAGGCTCTTTAGTGACATCAACTCCAGCGAATATCATGGCTGTTTCAGAAATCCCTGGGAGACGGGTTGCCAGCTGCTGTGGTGGCAAGTGGTGCAACTGCAAGTACACGTGGTCTTTTTCAGGACCACAACCCCTAGCAAAAAAAAAAGCAGCACTGGAATACATAACAGGAATTTGCAAACACTAGTAGCATTTCTAATCCAGTTCATTTAATTTGTGAAAATAAACAGATTCTTTTTCAAATGTTATCTGACAAAAATATCTAGCATATTTAGTAAGACTGTGGCACTTGGATGAATTAAAGCCTATTTTCCAACTCCCAGCTTTCTTTTCACAGTAATTCACATTATTTAGGACTTTCAACTATTACATCTCTGCAGAACTATGTAAAACTTGGTAATTAGTCAAGAGAACAGAGAAGGAAATTATTTTGTTTGTAGTAAGAGCATATACATTAAACTTGTTTGAGCAACTGTCTCCAGACACACTGATTTCAAACAAAAGACTCTTAACATCATCTGTTCTCTGTCAGTATCATTAGGAATTAACAAGAAAGATTTCTGCCTTACACACAGAGATCAGCTTAACAGTCATTAAAGCTCACTGTCATGAATTACCACGTGTTTATCAAATGAACTATTGCACTTCACAGTCCAGTATGATTAAGAGTTTATTCTGCAGCTTTGTTTAGAGCATGTAACTAACCTTCCTTCACGGATTTCTATGGTCATAGAACGAGACACCACATCCCTGGAAGCCAGATCCTTGGCAACAGGTGCATATCTCTCCATGAATCTTTCACCTTGACTGTTGATCAGAATACCTCCCTCTCCACGACATCCTTCTGTGATAAGGCAGCCAGCCCCATAGATACCTGCTCAAGAACAAAAATGTCATCAAAGGAGGTATCTCCACACAGCTTCACAATCAGGATGAACACTGAATAAACAAGGTCTTCTCAAAATAGTAAGAGGTGCAGATTTTATTCCACCCTAAGCATACTTCTAGGAACTGTCCCTCAGGTGTTGCTATTCCTTTCAAACACTCTTTCTGAAAGGTAAGCAAGTAGATTTGGGAACACCCACAGTATTTCAAATATTAAAACTGGAAGTGATCTGCACCTATCAATACATCAGGAGAATTCTATGAAGACCTTGTAGACCTTCAGCAATTATTTTAAGATTTTTAATGACCTGGAAGTTGATTATCTCAAGGTTCATTTGCACATTTTTGTTCCCTGTTCTGTGCTGAAGCAGTACAGGATGGCTTCAAATCCTGTGAAACATAAAAGCTTACTTGGTATCCTTTTCCTTTAGAGAACGAAGGCCTACCTGTTATTCTGCAGCACTGGTCATCACAGAAAACAAAAAACTAACTCGTGCACTTGATAATCATCTTAAAAGCTACAGACTTATCATACAAGCAGTAAAGCTCCTTTAACTTGAAAAACCTTAACTAAGTCAAAGGAACATTGGACCTCTATGACATAACAATAACACTGCAAAATAACATAAACCATTTACAAAAAATCACATAATGAGTTAAAATTAAGCCTTTAATTAGCTACAAATCTAGTTTGTGATCATTGTTATTCACAGTTTAGATACTGATCACATGCTAGAAAACCACAGTTCTATATATACACACACCTTAACTTCAACTACTCCACTTCATGGAAGATGCTAGTACGTAATTCCCTAACATTTGCACCTATCCCACTGCTCCAGCATTTAATATCAAATCCCTTAAAATATTAAGGACTATGGAAATACAAGTTTAGGAGGTAGTTTCAGATTTTAATTCATGAAACTTCTTAGTATTGTAAAGATGGCACCTCAAAATTAATTAAACACTGCTTTTTAAATTAGAATAGCTGAGATCTTTCTCACATTACATATCTTACTCTCAAATTTATATTCAGCAACAGCTGCAAACAAGTCTAAATACATATCACAAGGCAACTACTCAGATGCTGCAGAGAAGTGCAAACCAACTTGAGCACATCATCCTTGAGGTGACATCATGCTGGTGACCTGTCACTTGTGGGGTTCCACAGGCCCTTGTCTTAGGTCCTGTGCTCTTCAACATCTCCATAAATGACTCAGACACAAGATTATAAGGGATACTGAGCAAGTTTGCAGACAGTACAAAACTGGGAGGAGCTGATTCCCTCAGAGGCAGGGAGGCCCTGCAGAGAGACCTCAACAAATTAAGAGGGCTGGGCCATCACCAACTGTATGAAGTGAAAGAACAAAAGTGCTGGATTCTGCACCTGAGATGGGGCAACCCTGGATGTACAGACAGACTGGGGAAGGAGATGCTGGGAAGCAGTGCCATGGAAAGGGACCTGGGGGTCCTGGTCCATGGCAAGTTGACCATGAGCCAGCAGTGCCCTGGCAGCCAGGAGGGCCAGCCCTGTCCTGGGGGACATCAGGCACAGCATCACCAGCCAGGCAAGGGAGGGGATTGTCCTGCTCTGCTCTGAGCTGGGGCAGCCTCATCTCCAGTGCTGGGGGCAGTTTTATGTGCCACAATATAAAAAAAGACATTAAACCATCAGAGAGCTTTGGATAAAGGAGCACAACGAAAATGGTGAAGAGTCTGGAGGGGAAGCTGAATGAGAAGCAGCTGAGATCACTTGGTCTGTTCAGCCTGGACGAGACTGAAGGCAGACCTCATTGCAGTCTGAAACTTCCTTGTGAGGGGAAAAGGAGGGGCAGATACTGATCTCTTCTCTGTGGTGATCAGCAACAGGACCCAAGGCAATGGCCTGAAGTTGTGTCAAGGGAGGTTTAGGCCGGGTATTAGAAAAAGGTTCTTCACCCACAGGGTGGTTGGGCACTGGAACGGGCTCCCCAGGGGCATGGTTACAGCTCCAAGCCAGATAAAGTTCAAGAAGTGTTTGGATACTGATCTCAGGCAAATGGTGTGACTCTTGGGGTGTCCTGTGCAGGGCCAGGAATTGGACTTGATGAACCTGATGGGTCCCTTCAAACTCAGCATAACATGTGACTCTGTGACATCTTAAAATAACATAAAAATCTGTTCAACGAATTAAAAATGTTGTAAGCGCTATTTCATATTCTGTACCTGTAGGGTGAAACTGCACGAATTCTAAGTCCTGGCAAGGGAGCCCAGCTCGTGTGACCATGGCAGTGCCATCACCAGTACTGGTATGGGCAGATGTGCAGCTGAAGTAAGTGCGGCCGTACCCACTGTGGAACACAAAAGTTAACAGAATTAACAGGAAGAAAAATTAAAACATCACTACAACATACCACTAAACTATGCTCTTTGCACAACAGTGGAAAGGGTAAATAAGAAAAGTACTCAAGTTTTACCATCTCCTGTACTAGTTCAACCAAGAGAAAACAAAACTGGTTCAGCCCAGTTTGTGACAGAAGGTTGAAGAAAAAGAAAACCAATTCCAAAACAGGATCATTAGGTTAATATCAGAAGCCCTTCTGCCAGAAAAAAAAAGGTTATTTCAGAAAGTTCTCTCAATCCATACCATTCCATTTCATTTGAACTATCACTAGCAGTTTTATAAAAAATAGGATGTAATAGCATATAATGATGGTTTAGATTGCCCATATGGTCCTGGTTTTATATTCTTAGATTTAAAAACTTAGTTGTCCAGGTATTAAACATGAATTATTATGCTGCAAACATCTAGGTTAGCCTCCAACATTATTGAGAACAGCCAATCAGCCCAATTTCAGGACAAACTCTCAAAAGAAGTAGCAATGTACATATTCCATGTACCTCAAAGTACACAAGCATGAAAAACACGTCAGAAGAACAAATTATGTAGGCAAGCTTTTATAAATTTATTTATAAGTGTATCTTTTACAGATACATTTATAAATATTTTTCAAATTGAAATAGATAGGAGAAAGCCAAAAGCAGCAAAAAACTAATTCAAATAGCATTCTAATAAACATATACAATCTTTGAAACCAAGTAATGTTAATCTACATTCAGAGTATGGTAATTTTATCCTAGAACACTTAGAATCACAGTGGCAGTATCTTAGTGACATAGAGTCTGTGGAATTTTGACAGAAGCTGTTCCCTACAGGAAAATCAGGACTCTATAGACAGACATGTTGGCAGCATTGCAACAATGTCTGTTTTAAACAGCATGTTTTAAAAATTGAAGACCATCTGAATCATATATATTACTCTTACACATTTTTACTTTATGTCATTGTTCTAGAATCCAAAGTGAGACCTCCTACCAAATTTATATTGGTCACAAAATTAGTATGTGCCTTCTTTCAGAGGGAATGACTGAATTCAGTTATATTGCTTTTAGTGTGGGAGGAATGAACCTATAAATTATGTTCTGTCAGTCGATGTATCTCCTCCACACTGTGGATCCAAACACATGTACAAGCACACAAACTTCCAGCTGCTAACACTGCCAGATTTTGGTCCTTCATCACAAATGTTACATTACCCAGTGGCAATGACTGTGTTCTTCGCTCTAAAACGATGTATGGTTCCATCTTCAATGCAGAGGGCAATAACACCACGGCATTCTCCATTCTCCATAAGTAGATCCAAGGCAAAATATTCAACAAAGTAGCTTGTATCATATCGTAGAGACTGGAGGAAAATTAGAAAAGGAACTTTTACTGTAGTAATCTCTCTTCAAAACTGTCAATGCAAATGGACTGTATCAGGATAAAAAACATCCCCACCAGCTCTCTGGGAAGACTATTTCCTCATAACTATTTATGAAAGAATTTTCTAATTAATCTATTCCAGCTTTAAAAGATACAAGTAGTGGCAAAAGCACTTAATTCTGAGCAGTCAGGAGCCAGGCAGCAGGACTTGTCATTTCACTCTACACCTGGCAACACGTTAGCCAGCTGCAGTGCCGCATACGTGTACAAGCACGCTGCACTTAAGCTCTCACAGAGAAATGAGAAACACCTCCAGGAGCCCAATAAACCAGCAGGAGCAGCAGGCACCGAGTCAAACATTCTTTCATGTCCTCAGGGATTACAGCAGTGTTTGTCAGAACTGAGAATTGTATTGCAGCAGCATGCACAGTGTGAATCTGGAGGAGAGCAATTAGCTGGCTACCAAGTAAATAAAAAACAGTAGCTACCAGGTACTTGGATTTCTCACTTCAAGTAACTCACTACCATTTTTTGAACAGCCAGTACTTCCTTCAATTATGGCTTGTAGAATTAATAAGCAGACATTCTGGAACACTAGTTACCTACTTGCCACAGAACAAGCTCAGAAATGCATAGTAAGCTTTAATTCATTTACATTGTTACATTTACACTTAATTCATTTACTTGTTTCCCCCTCCTCCCAGTCTGAAGATGAGTGAAAAAAAAAAAATGCTGGCTTGTACCTCTTTTCAGAGCTCCCCAATGCTGCTATGTCAAATTTTTGGGGAAAAGGCCTTTGGGGGAAATGTTTACATAAATTCTCTTTGGGTCTAGTTAACAGACACAGAAGTACTAACAGTGCAGAACTAGTCCAGACCACAAAGCTGACAGCGTACACTAATTAGCATCTATTCTTCATCCCTCCACATCGCCTCAGGAAGGATGATAACCCAGAACCGCTATAAGCCATTCCCCTGGATTCCTCATCAGTACGTGAACAGCTACATGTTTGTTTGATTTTTAATTCTGGGGGAAAAAGGAAAAAAAACCCAGGAAACACAAATGCAAAAATCCAAACCAAGTTAACTTCACAACTGCTTACCCTGCCATACAGAGTATGTAAGAGTGAATGTCCAGTCCTGTCTGCAACACAACAGCATCTGTGGGCCTGTCCTCCTTTTCCAAACTGAAGACTCTGTCCACCAAATGCACGCTGGTAGATTTTTCCTTCTTCAGTTCTGCTGAACGGCATCCCGTAATTTTCCAACTGTTGAAACCAAATACAAGCATCAGAAACTCTTGTGCATCACAATACGATGGGTTATCTTAAGGAGATCTCCTTGGAAGCTAGCCTGTGTTATCTATAACTACAGCTGACACCAAATCCCTTGAGTCTCACCTCTATCACCGCAGCTGGGGCTTGCTCAGTCATGTAATGTATGGCATCCTGGTCACCCAGCCAATCCGACCCTTTCACTGTGTCATAGAAATGCCATCTCCAGTTATCATCCTCCATGTTCCCCAGGGCAGCATTGATCCCTCCCTGAAAATGAAAATCCATTTTCCCGGAATTACGTTACTCAAATACAGCTTTAGTAGGTTTACCTCCTTTCTATTAAAAATCACATACCACATACACACGTCTGTACAAGAAATTAAATCAAGCTAGATTTAATATGACTGTGAAAAACCTGTAAAACTCCTCAGTTTCACAATGGCTTGTCCTGCTTTTTTGTGTAACACAGTGAATCACAGTCACACTGTCAGAGAAGCAGCACTGCATTTTGATAATGTTTAGACATGGGAAAGAAAAAAGAGGCAGTATAATGAAATAAAAACGTAAGGGGAAATAAGGATTTTAAGAACAACTGCAAGTGAGATTAAAAAATGTATCTTGCAACGTCATTAGCTTGGAAGCAAAATGAAATGCACCTGTTAATATAAAGTCTGGCAGTGATAAGTTCATGGTTAAGCTCTTATGATCTTAGAGCTTAATGATCCTGTGATTTTATTATATACTACTCTCTAAAGAAGTTTCAACTAAAAATGCAATTTTTATAAAAAGAAGCATAGCTTTGAAACAAGAGGTTCAAGTGCCTGTGCTCAAAGCCAGGTTGGACAGGGCTCTGAGCAATCTAATGTAATGTGCGGAATCCCTGCCCATGGCAGGGGTATTGGAACTGGGTAACCTCTAAGGTCCCTTTCAACCCAAATCATTGTATGATATTCTACATCCAAATCAGTTTTCTGACAGCAGGCATTCTTTAAACACTTGTTCTGCCTCATTACTCACCTGTGCAGCAACAGTATGAGAGCGGGTGGGGAACAGCTTGGTAACACAGGCTGTGTTAAACCCAGCTTCTGATAAACCAAAGGCTGCCCGCAGACCTGCTCCTCCCGCACCCACAACAACTGCATCAAACTCATGGTCCACTACTGGGTATTGCGTAGAAATCTGGAAAAATAAATTACTTTGTTATAACCACAAATAGCTCAAGGTAAGTCAAGTTCCATAAAAACACAAGCAGGATCAGTATTATGTTCTCAACAGATTCTTGCAGCAATTGCTACATCTGTTACACTCTCTTGATTGGAAACAGTCATTAAAAAGAGCCCTGCATTTCAGCAGCTCAGTCTCATGAAGCACTTGAACACAACGCTCCACTAAAAGCCTGCAAGTTTTGTGTCTGTCAAGCATTAAGTGCATTATTGAATCACAACATAAAAAGTACAGACATACCGAGTCAGACACCTTGGTGGAGGCATTTTTCTTCCCATAGACTGTGAAGTGTAAGTTCCGTGCGGGAGCTTGGCATGCTGCTGGCCACTGCAGAAAGAAGCCAAGACAACCATTATGGAACAAATGTTTCCACAGGACAGACTTACGGCACTCTCAGCTGCCCTACATTTTTAACAAATCTTCACTTACCACTGGTAGCACATATACAAGAGTATTAATACATTTCAGAGCTACGCAAAATTCTGGCTTTCCTATAATCATGCCATATAAACAAAAAAAATGTGACTGATGAGAGAATAGCCTGCAATTAACAGAGTGTCCCAGACTATCCATTATTGACTTCACCAGCAGTGACCAGCCTCTCAGACCTGTCTGAGGCTGCACAGACAGAAAAATATGTCTGCAACTAATGCTGAAGTATTCTTGCAGTTTTTCCATAATTAAACGAAGATGAAGCTTTGTGAGAACCATGGGAAGTAATGGGAAATTACTCTCCTGTCAAGTAATCATCAGCATTTGAATTATTTCAGGTGGTCACAGTACTGAAAATTAAAAAAGGTTGTAGAGAATGCACTTCCAGCTGAGCACTGCTTCAAAAGCCAGAGATATTTCTCTTTTTATTAAATTAGTGACCAATTTAGAACCATTTATTAATACACAAACTTAGTAAAAGGATGCAAGTTTTACCCTTCTGCAATGTCATTCCCTACCCCCTGACTTGTTCAAAACCAAACCAAACCAACAAACACTACACCCAAACCTACTGAGTATGCAGTCTTTGCTTTGACAGATTAAAGCAATCAGAATGTTAGTCTCCACCCCTCCAAAGTATCGGAATCTGGTACGCCTTCTTTACACAGTTCAAAAAATAAGCCTATCCCAGCATGTATGATTGCTGAGAACAGCAACACAAAGCCATATTACTTACCTCTCCAATGACATCAGCACTTCCCTATCTGAAATATAACCTAAAATGTACTGGAGTAGTATCTGCAGCTTTTACATTCATGGTCTCACCACCTTAAAATATGCTAACAAGCAGCTTTTCCCTCCCCTAATGTCCACCTCTTCCCCCATCTCTGAAGTGAACTCCAGTACACTTTCTTCAACCTAGTTTTATCATCTCTAATACCAGTTTCCTCAAATTATCTTCTTGCACAACAGCTGATCCACTGTATCATTATACTTGCTAGCACATTTCTGGTTTCTGCAGTTGTCTTGGAATGAGATCAGTTCCTAACACGTATTCATAAAGAGTTCCACCAGTACTCTCTAGGAAGCTCCTCTCTCCCTGTTCCACACTGCTATTACCAGGCTTTGAGCTCGAACAAAAGTTCACAAAGCAGAAGACAATATCGCACTAAGTCTAAAGGAAACACTGATTGCAGTAATCCTGAATTGTTATGCCACCAGGAAGATCCTGGCCCTTTTGAAACTAAAGGTCCAATCAGGGTCAGCTCACTGCCATCTAAAATACGGAAATACTCTTTAAGCCTTTCCCTCTCTCTGTATTTGTCTTTCCTGCACTTGCTTCGTAACACAAGTACAACTACAGCTGACTTTCGTAATCCCAAGCTCGTTACAGGCATGCAGGATGAGAACAGTGGGAAGAAATTGAGAGCTCTCACCTCACCACGGAGAAGAACCAGCCTTCACGTACAACTTACAGCCCCCTAACAAAAACGTACCAGACTCCTCAACAGCCCTTTCTGGGCACAATCACCAGCCAGGCTGAAGCAACCCAGATATACACTGGCTTTCCACACAGGTCTAGAATCACAGAATGCATCAGGCTGGGAAAGGTGTCCGAGACCATCGAGTCCAACCAATGACCAAACACCACCATGTCAACTAGGCCATTGCACTAAGTGTCACATCCAGCCTTTCCTTACCATTCCTGAAAGTGTTTAACTCCAACTGGAGTTAATCTCCCTGGACAGCCCACTCCAATGTGTCATCACCCTTGCTGTGAAAAAAATTCTTCCTGATGTCCAACCTGAACGTCCCCTGGTGCAGCTTGAGGCCATTTCCTCTCTTCCCTTCACCAGCTGCGTGGGAGAAGAAACTGACCCCCATCTTGTTACAACCCCTCCTCAGGCAGCTACAAAGTGATAAACTCCCCCCTAAACGTCATTTTCTCCAGGCTAAACAACCCCAGCTGTCTCAGCCGCTCCTCACAGGACTTGTGTTCAGATCCTTCACCAGCTTCGTTGCCTTTCTCCAGACTCGCTCCAGCACCTCAGTGTCCGTCGTGATTTGAGGGGCCCAGAACTGAACGCGGCGCTCGAGGTGTGGCCTCAGCAGGGCCGAGTACAGGGGACAATCACTTCCCTGGTCCTCCTGTGTACACTATTGCTGATACAGAGTGAGTCTAGGGCGAGTTTTCTATCCCTTGCCCCACCTGCCAGGCTCCTCCTAGGGCCTTCCCAATCCCGCTGGCTCCCTCAAAACCCTGCTCAGGCCTCAGGCTACGGCGCTCGCTTCCCAAGCCGGGAGGCGCGGCCCAGCCATGCCCACAGCCACCTACTCCCAGGAACCTGCCCCCGGGACACGAGTTGCGAGGTCTATGCAGCTCCAAAATAGCACCGGAGGAACCGAACCTGCCAGGACTGGGGAGATCACCGAGTGGGTCAAGGTCACGGAGTAGACAGCGGAGCCGGGCCGCCGCCGGCGGGAAAGCAGGGCAAAAACAAGGACAGGGACAAGGACATGGACAGGAATAAGGGCAGGGACTCACCGCCCGGGAAGCCGCGGCCGGGCGCAGCCAGCGCTTCGCTAGCCCCCGCGCCGCCGCCGCCGCCATAACGNNNNCAACCCAGCCCCCCGTGGGGGGGGGGGGGGGGGGGGGCGGGCGTGAAGGGCGCACGCGCGGGGATCGGCGGGACAGACCAACAGTGCCGCGAGGGGGGACCCCCAGGGCGATCTCACTCTACCCAAGAGAGCTGCGCGATGGAAGATTCCCAAACAGCTCCTGGTTTTCCTGGTTTGAGAGTAAAGAACATTAGAAAAAAAACCTCCTAGAATTGTGTTCCTGCCATTATTTTTCCTTGTTGAAATATTGAAACATGTAGTTCTCCAATACTGTAAGATTCAGCCTCTTTGTCTCTCTCACAGCGCCTGAAGTTTTGCGTAATAAACAGGCGAGAATCGTTCTCTGAAGTTGTGGGAAAGACCATTTCACAGACATAAGATTTGGACAGGAGGGTGAAGGGAAGACCGTACTGTCTGTCTAGGACAAAAATTAGACCCAGCAGCTCCAGACGGCGGAATTCAGGTGCCGTTCACGGCTGCCTGCAGCAGCCGGCGTTAACTGAACAAAAAGGGCCTGCCAGGGGCGGGGACAGACGCCGAGCACGGCTCCAGCCTCGAGCGAGTCTCTCTGCTGCCGCCCCCCCTCCCCCTTTTTCTCCCGGCTGATGGGCCGGCCCGGGAGGGGGCGGGGCCGGCAGGTGAGTGGCAGCGCCAGGGGTCTTCGCGCTCCCGGGCTTGTGCGTGGGGGTCCCGCTGGGGGGGGAGCGGGATGGGAATGGGAATGGGAATGGGAATGGGAATGGGAATGGCCCCGGCCCCGGCATGCCGTGTCGCGGCCGGGGCTGCCGCTCAGAGCGCGGCCAAGCTCCCAAGTGTCGGGGCCGCCGTTCGAGGGGCTCGGGCAGAATTCCCAGTCCCCCAGCGGGAGCGGCCCCGGCCCCCCTGCGCGCTGCTGAGGCCGCGTCTCCCCTGTGTGCATCGCAGGTGCCTTCATGAATAACTTAAACGACCCTCCCAACTGGAACATCCTGCCCAATCGGCGCTATCCCGGCGATGACGGCAGCCGGTGGAATTACGCCCTGCTGGTCCCCATGCTGGGCCTGGCCGCCTTCCGTGAGTAGGGGCGAGGGGGACTCACGAAGAGTGCGGTGCGACAGCCATGCCCCGTCTGGGCACTTCCCCAGGCCTTCTTGTTTGTAGCGCTGTAAACAGCCAACGCTGTTGGTACCGCTAAGGCAAAGACCACTTTTCGTACACGGAGTCGAATCCATATTTCATAAGCTCCAACATACAAAGCTCTCTCAAGAAAAATGGGCACAGGATGTGCTGGAGAGCCCAGAGGTGTAGCTGATATTTATTTACTGGGCCTAGAAGGTTCTACATGTGGTTCTACATGCAGTATCTGCATCGGAAACCTCCAGTTTGTTTCTCCATGATTTTATTTTAGAGAAAGCATGGTCATTTAAAGTGACTCACTGTGAAGTAGGGATCACAGAAATACATTTTGTGGGGACATGTGAATATGAATGTCACTGGGAAGGGCAAGAAAGGAGGTTTTTTGCCACTTAGTAGCTTCATTTCAGGTATAGCTAATTAATCATACCCCTCATTGTTACATGTTATACTTGCATCTGAGGTCTCATTTATATGTGATAGGTTGGATCTGGACCAGAGAATGTCAGAAAGAAATAGAAAAAGAAAAACAGGAGTACTACAGAAAAGAGTCAACTTTACAGAAAGACCTAGAAGGCAAATACCGGGATATAATCACGGAGAATCGTCGTGCTGTTGCTCATCTGGAGGTGGAGCTGGAAAAGGAACGCAACAGGACCCTGAGTTACCGTGAAGCCCTCGTGTCCCAGAGCCGCAAACTAGTAGAAGAGAGGAAGCTCCTAGAACAGGAGCAGGAGAAGTTGGAGCAAGAAAAACAAGTCCTTATGCACTCTGGAGCAGAAGGTACCTTGTACCAGAGGTGCCTGGCAAAGGAAGAAGAGTGGCAACAGAGAGCCAATATTTTACTTAAAGAATTTGAAGAGGGACTGAAGGAAAGACAGGACATCTACTGCAGTCTTATTGTACCCAGAAGTCAGAGACTAGAAATAGAGAAAAATCTGCTAGTTAAAGCAGCAACTAATCCTGTTGCTATGGCTTTAGATGTGGAGAGTGGTTTAAAAGATATTTTCAAACATGATAACTACTGTGGCAATGTGCTGAACAGAACCAGAAGTCAAAATGGAAAGCTTATGTGGCTGTATCTGAGATACTGGGAACTAGCTGTTGAACTGCAGAAATTTAAGAGGGTAGAAAAGGCCATGTTAGGAAAACGCTAGGTAGGGGAAGCAGTGGGATTCCGTGTGATCCACCGTGCATGGTAGGGACAATCACAGTTGTAGTCTGAAGCTGTTAAATTCTTCTGCTGTTGCCGTCTCTCCTCCTTCTTGCACTTGTATTTGCATGGGACATGTGCAATGCTGGTGCCTTTCCTCTCACTAACAACAGATGCTCTGGTGAGCTGTGCATGCTCCTAAACTCTGTGTTTGTGTTGCAGTATAGAGATACACCAACTCCCCAGGTATCAGAAGCAGCAGAACAGAACTCAGTTTAGAGGGATTTGACTCTTTGATGGTCACACTCCAGCAGCAGGGAATGGTCGTTTGTCTGTTCCAGGTGCGGCAGCATATTGTGCTCCTTAACCCTGACATTTTACATGGTGCCTCAACACTGTCTTTTCTTATTATTTTTTAAAAAGTTGTTTAAGCAAGACTGATTTTGAGGCAGATGTTTGGGAGAGATGGTGTTGAAGTCAGTTGCTTGACACATAAATCCTACGTGTCTGTATGTACAATTATATAAATATATATGTGCGTGTGTACGTGTTAGTATTCTGAGAGGGGGGAATAGTTTGATCCTGTTTCAGATTAGTCAGTCCTGCATTGTCTTCCAGCTTAATATACAAATAGTGCTTTATGAATTAAACATCCAAAAGATGCTAATTCAAATAACACAGAAAGAAACAGACTGATGTCTCATTGGCACTTGGGATCCAGGCTCAGATTCTGGGGAGTGTATAAATTGGAAGTTACATTTTCATGTATTGGAGATACCTTAAGAATACTTGATTTTCCCTCAGTCAAGGTTTTAATTGTAACCCAACAATGTGCCAGCATTATGGATGTCCCCATACTGCTGGTCTGCCTCTCAGGTCACTGGCTGCCTCCTGGCTTGCTTGCAGGAACCTACTTGCTGTTGCACCTGGCTTTGCAGCTTGGACAGGTCCTGTTGGTTATTTGCAGATGGGAACCTAAATGCAGCCTGCACTGGTAGCCACTACTCCCTCTGCACCCGTCTCCCTTCTCCCAGAACTGATGTACATACTCTTTTCTGCAGCTCTGAAATTTTGTGCTTGTGGTTCACTTTACATACACGACCATGAAAGCTTACAGATATGCAAGCTTAGCAAACGTTTAAGAAAGGGGGCTTTTTAATTTAGCTAGTAAAATAAGATAGATTTGGTAAAAATAAAAAATAAGTACTGTGAAATAATACAGGAAAATAAACAGATCTAGATTAAAAAATCCAACAAACAACTTTTAAAAACCCAGTGCATTTTAATTTCTTAGAACTTGGAGTATGCTTTGGGTCCTTTTAGCAGTAGGAACCACCTTTTTTTCAAATGTGCCATGTATTTAAAATAATAACAATTTTTTCTTCCCCCTTTCTAATCCAGCCTTAGACCTCAAAGGGGCAGTGTTTGCCCTTTTGTTTATAACATCTAGTCTTCTCTGTTACCTGACTTTGATTAGTGCTGGTAGGTTGTCAGTTCATTAATTACCAGTTTATTATTTACTGAGGGCTAGACTTGACAAATGCGTCTGCTCTAGGCAGTCATGTAGAGCCATGGAAGCAATCCAAGCTAAGCGAATGCCCATCTTCCTGCAGATGTGGGGTTTTTCTCTTACTATTTTCTCCTGGTTTCATTTTAGTCTGAGCACAGAAGACAGCAGATAAATCTTTTGAAACAACGTGCACGACTTAATCCAGTTACTAAGCAGAAATATCTAACATGGAACAAAATTCCTGAGCAGAATAGATGTTTCCCAAATACTCAGTTTTTCAGTTGAGATTTTGCTCACTTTGGTAGTACTAATTATACTGTTGTGTTGACTTATTAATCCTTTTTTCATACAGATTTTTTTAATGAAGTTTTAGTAGACAATCTTGGAGAAAAAAAAATCACAGAAGGGCCGCAGTTTATCTGGGTGCCAAGCATATGCAGGTTGGGAGATGAGAACACAATTGAGTTGCTACTCATGTGTGACACCCTAAGCCAAGCTGCTGCAGCGGGACATAGGCACACAGTCTGATTGCCTAGGAGAACAAATTAGTTTGAATAACTTGTGTGTAGTTATTAAAACCTGTAATTTGAATAACAGCCCGTGTGTAATTCCTTCAGGATGTGGAAAGTGGCCATCCAGCTGTGGCACACTTCACACATTCCTACAGGCAGCTAAGCCACTCAGCTGACTGAGAGCAGACAGTGAATCAGTGCCAGTGTATTTGAGATTCCTGCCTTGAATTTGTACAAGTTAGCATTAAAAGGTCAGAGATTTTATGCTTTTTCATTTTTTCAGTTTGTCACTCATATCACTCAAAATGTTTAAAGAAAAGGTAATCAAGGGTAAAATACTATTTTTTTCAGTATGAATATGTACATTGAAGCATTATACACTTGAATGTTCAGGGTTGGACACAATGTAGTAAAGGTTTGGTAGTCACTTTCTCTTTTTTAGAAGTGTCATTTATTTGTGCAACTAGTTGAGCTATTGTTCTTGGACTCTTTGAAGATCGTTGTATCAAAACAGAAGGGTTATTTCAGAAAACTTTTCGAGAGTGTATAACTGATTTAAAAGCACTGGTCCCATTAGTTTCTACCAAAACTCATGTTTGTGGGTATGCAATGTATTTTTGAATTGTTCACCCTTTGTAGGTTGTTATACTGAAAATTCTAATGTAAGTTTTATCTTGCCCAGCACTTGTTCTGAATTGGTTAATTGTTTGGAACTGCCCATATCCATATGTAGAATGCAAGAATAATCTGTTTTCAAAGTATTTAATGAACTTATTTTTATTATAAAATTGTCACTCAGCTGTTAATAACAATAAAAACCTTTACATATTTCTGCACTGCTTTGTAACTTGGGCAAGGCGGGTGGGAGAAATGGAATTTTCTACTTTATGCAGACTTTCCAAACTAATCACACCATTGTAGGTTTTATGAATTGTACATTTTTTAAATTGGCAGTAAAAAGTTTTAGTCTTGGTGCAGGGAAAAGAATTATGTTGTAAAGTTTTTTTCGTAGGAAAGAACACAGGTAAGTGCAGAGCATTAACTAAAGATGTGGGGTTAAAGGTGAACATCCCTCTGAAAGACTGAGGACATTCCTTTGACAGAATGTTGTGTAGGATATTCTGCCTTCCTCCAGAATCCCTCAGATGTCTCATTCTGCTTGTCAGCTGCTTTTCATTTCCCTCATCTTCCTGCTCTCTGTGAAGAACTGCAGTGCAGCTGCTCTAGGACAGTGTTCAGACACTGGAAGTCCTTGTTCTGTAATAAAAGATCCTCAATCTATTTGTATTTGACACAATCCTTCACCATCCCCTGACTCTTTGAAGCGTGGGTTTGAGCACTCCTGTGTGAGGATGGGAAAACTGAGTGTTCTGTGCAGGATACCAGGCAGAAACAGTGGTCAATGGTTCAGTTACTGTGGTGAAATCAAAGGAATTTGAGTTATTGCTGTGAAAAAAGGATGAAAGGCAAGTTTATAGTTGCAGTTGTGGTGCAGCTGAATATGAAGGCTTTACTGGTGTGTATACCAAGGGCCACATTTGTTGGTCATTAATTTACTGCCTGGTCCAGCAGCTTTCCCTAGTCACTGTATATCTGAGACATCAGATGGACCTGCTAAGAAGTAACTCATTGAAATTTAGCGTAGTTCAGCAATGAGGCAATGGCCACTTCACAGCAAAATGGAGTGATTGCTGCAACAAAAACTGAAAGTAAAAGGAAGTAAACTGAAAGTAAATGTGCTTCTGGAAACAAGGAGTCTGGGTGGAACAGTTTGAAGAGATCTGGTGGTTTGTGGGAACAGTGGTGGCAGCTGTTCACAGTTATGCACCCAACAGCACTGTGCTGAGATCACCCGGGCTGTCCAGCTGCTGCAAAAATGCCTCTTCACTCTTATGTTCATAACAGGTTTATATGTCTGAGATAGCTCACGTCTAAACTCACCGCGATCAGAACAAAATCCTCAGCTGCTGTGGTTGATGCTTGTGTCACTGGATGCTGCTTCCCCCTTGTGGCTGAAGACTTTTCCGCTGGAGAACATCTCCTCTTGCTACGCAGTCAGAACTCTCTGTCCCAAACACCTCCGGGGGTAATAACAAGAAAGGTGACCAAAGCAGAATGAACTTGTCTCCACCGAGGTGGGTGCTGCGGCAGACTGCTGTGCTAAGGCAGCAGGCAGGGGTTGGGTGTAGTGCAGCAATATATTAGCACCTCATTGTGTATTGCAGCACTGGAAAAGAAAACCTTGATGGACTCGATTAAAGAGCACTGTTCATTGTTTAATGAGGGTGGCAAGAAGCAATCTATAACTGTCAACATGTTCTGCTGCCCGCTGGAGGAGAGACACTTGTGGTGAGACAGATCCCAAGCAATAGCACCTCACTGGCTTAGAAATTTGTGGAGATGCCGACCTTTATAGGATGGTTTGGGTTGGAAGCAACCTTTAAAACTCGTCTTGTCCAACTCACCTGCAATGAGCAAGGACATCTCTAAACAGACCAGGTTGCTCAGAACCCCATCCAACCTGACCTTGAATGTTTCCAGGGATGAAACACCTCTCTGGGCAGCCTATGCCAGTTTTTCAAAACCCTTGCTGTAAAAAAAAAAATCTACCGTATGTCTAGTCTAAACCAACCCTCTCTTGGTTTAAAACCATTATCCCTTGTCCTATCATAACAGGCCCTGCTAAAAGTTTATCCCTATTAATAAGAAGCCACCTTGAAGTACTTAAAGGCTACAGTAAGGTCTCTCTGAATCTTTTCTTCTCCAGGCTGAACAACCCCAATTCTCTCAGCCTGTCTTCATAGAAGAAGCACTCCAGCCCTCTGATCATGAGATCAGACAATTTGATGCTGTCCACAGAAGCATTTCTACCCCTATGCTCCTTATCTGTATTTCCCCCCTAAAGTTATTACAAAGGTAAAAGGTGTTCAAAGACTAAAGCAATATTTTGGTGATCTTCTGACTGTATATAGTGAAATATTAAAGACAGCACATCTCCCTCCCTGGTGTCAAAAATAAGAACAAAACAACAAAGCATGCTGCTGCTGCAGCTGATATTACTTCAGTTAAATATTTATATATAGACTGAAGTAAATATTAGGCAAACTACTAGTATAGACAAAACATAAAGTTTGAAAGATTGTGCCTCTTTCTGGGAGATAGAAAGGAGAAAGAGGCCATATGGGCGTCAGTGTCAGCTCATTTCTGCATGAACTACACCAGACATGCTGTTCATAGCTTGTTCCCTTTAATTTTTCTCAGTGTCTAGAGACACTGCTACTTCCACAATAAACATAAACTGAAAGTTTCTAGGCATGTCAGGTTGCTGAAGGAAACCCCTTGACACCATAAAACCATTCAGAATGTGGAAGTCACTGTGTGTGACATCCTACCTCTGTTGTGTTCCCAGTAGTCTGGGAGAGAGTTCCAACAACAGCTCAGTGCTGTTTTATTTCTCCATTGCAGTGATACTTGTTGGCACAACTTGGAACTTCTCTCCAATCTGGAGAAGTTTATAATCTCATGGGAAGAAATTCAGGCTCCAAAGTTTATTGGACATCTCCAAAGTCTTTAGGTATCCCTGCTTGAACTGCTGTGGGCTGGTGGCAGCAGCTTTCAAGCGCTCACATAGGAAATCCAGTCATGCCTGCTGAGGAGCTGTGAGAGCTGTGCTTTTTGGTTACTCATCAGGTAGAGTTTGAGAACAACGGAGCATAAAACTTAGATCAAGTTAAAGATCTACAGATCATTTATTGGCAAGGTAAACTGCATGACCACCTGCAATTGTTTATTACCCTTAAAACTAAGCAACTCTGAAATATTTTGCCTGTATATCTCCCTTTCTAAGACAATCGTTATTGTCCCCTAGGCTGGAGATTTTGTCTGCTTCTGAGCCTGGGGCTCCCTTTTTGCACATCTGGTCAAGGATGTTACCCATTGGCGGCTTGTAAGAGGATTTTGTGTTTTCTCCACTCCTTCTCCTTCTCCT